>OX123194.2:14608263-14899209 GCA_944739405.2 Euclidia mi | reverse complement strand
GTTGATCCGAAGGGAACCACATGAGAATTGGCCCGCTCGCAATGGATCAAGAAATCATGGCCGGATCAACAAGTGAAAACGGATCAAACAAAAACTACTTATATGGCACGCTTGATCAACATTGTGATGAAGGGGATATATATATATATATATATATATATTATATATATATAATATATATGCCGATGCATCCTCCGAGCGTTATCCCGGTTGCATCCAAGCCTTTGGCCTTGGAGCCCGGGCTCCGCTTTCTAGTCTAACCAGATTTGACTGAATATTAGTTTTCCACAGAGGGACTGTTTTCTTACTATAACATGTATTACTATTTAATTTAGGGCACGGACGATGTGACTTTTTGTGGCTGGTTACCCATCTATATACCAGACGGTCACGAACCCGCTTAACCTTGCGAATCGATAGATTCGAGCGGTCGCCACTTTGCCACGGGCCGCTCACTTTATACGCCACATATCCGTACTTATTTGAATCCAAAACTTTATAATATACACCTGCTGGTCAATATTATGTGGCTCCAGGATTATGTTACTTGAGTATTTTTCTTTGAATATTTTAGCTTACTATTTAACGCATAATTGTATACCTGCCTCGTTGGTTTCGCGGCATAAATGTGCGCGTGGGATTGGGAGGTCTCGGGTTCGATTCCCGGGTCGGGCAAAGTGTTATTGGGTTTTTCCGTTAGGAAATTCTCAGTAGCAGCTCGGATTCTGGTAATGTACCCGGTACGGCAATAGGCTCACCCCCTATTACGTGGGACCTAAAAAATCATGGCAAAATGTGGGTGTTATATCACACCTCTGCCTACCCCTTCGGGGATACAGGCGTGAGTCTATAAATAAATAATAAATAAAATTGTATACCATAATCTATATATTTATTTGGCTCCTTTAAGACATATACAGGGTGATTTGTAATTGCTCGTATTCCCTTCTTCTGGTGATCCTAGGGTCAAAATGGAGTATTTTTATCCCCTACATATGGGGGTCCAAAATGCACAATTTTGGAATAAAACGGTTTTTAAGATTTTTTGTGAAAATTCCAAATTTTTGTTATAAACATCTTGTAAAAAAATATTTTGACTATTCTTGGTGACAAATTGGGTCTCATTTAATGGACAATTAAATGGCCCATCTTTTACATTAAAATAAACCTACTAGCTCAACGTGGAATTTGAAAATAGAGCCAATAAACACGCAAAAAATGTTCGAATAAAATAAAATTACGCCACAAAAATGCAATTATTTGAAAAAAAAAAATGTAGCATGTTATGTAAAGTGTTGAAATAACTTCTTGGTATTACCTGCTATCCAAAAAGGTATAACAGTCTTAGACAATTGGTGCAAATTTTGAGTAATAGCCACTTTTGTTCAAAAAAAGTGCTTCTGGATTACTCACTCGCCAGAACATTTTTTCCTGTATTTATTGTTAAGCTCTGCAATCAGCAGTGATTACTAGTAGGGAGACCAACCTAGCAAAACTTAGGGTCTTGGGTTCGAATCCTCAGCGTAAATGACTGTCTTTTGTTAGTAAATGCATATTAAGTTTTTAATTCTCACTTGTCCCGTGACTCGAAGAGCATGTTCAGCCAGTTGGTATCGGACGTTATGTTTATCTTGGAAACTCTTTTAGGCAAAACCAAGTCAATCAGTCAAATAAATAAATAATTGAAAAACAAAGACGTGGCACTGAATTAAACCATAAAATATCCAGATTTCAGATGGGATCTCACTGATGGGGTTATTATGAATAAGTAAAAGCCTACTTTTACGTAGGCTTTTACTTATTCATAATAAGAGTTTCCGGCTCTGTTGGAAGAAGTTCCGCTCGATGTGCGATTGTGTATGATATTTTGCCCAGCACAAAAACCGCCGGTGCTGGGCAAAAATTCAAATCGCCAACCTGTGGCAAAAAACGGGACAAAAACCTAATCACCAGGTGGGTCAACAATATTCACAATACTAGTTCGGTAGGAGTGGCGTTCTTTGGCCTGCATCATGCGCCTTTTCACGAATCTTAAGTTTTGCCACAGATTGTTCCCATCTCTCATCCGCTATATGAATGCAATGGAATATTTTATGGTTTAATTCAGTGTCACGCCTTTGTTTTTAATTATTTATTTATTTGACTGATTGACTTGGTTTTGACTGTCCTAAAAGAGTTTCCAAGATAAACATAACGTCCGGTACCAACTGGCTGAACATGCTCTTCGAGTCACGGGACAAGTGAGAATAAAAAACTTAATATGCATTTAACTAACAAAAGACATTCATTTACGCTGAGGATTCGAACCCAAGACCCTAAGTTTTGCTAGGTTGGTCTCCCTACTAGTAAATCACTGCTGATTGCAGAGCTTAAGAATAAATACAGGAAAAATGTTCTGGCGAGTGGACTCTCTCGCCAGAACATTTTTTCAGTCAGTCATCTGTCCATCCAGAAGCACTTTTTTCGAACACAAGTGGCTATGACTCAAAATTTGCACCAATTGTGTAAGACTATTATACTTTTTTGGATAGCAGGTAATACCAGGAAGTTATTCAAATAATTTACATAACATGTCACATATTATTTTTTTCGAAAAATTGCATTTTTGTGGCGTAATTTTATTTTATGCGAACATTTTTTGCGTGTTTATTGGCTCTATTTTCAAATTCCACGTTGAGCTAGTAAGTTTATTTTAATTTAAAAGATGGGCCATTTAATTGTCCATTAAATAAGACCCAATTTGTCACCAAGAATAGTCAAAATAATTTTTTACAAGATGTTTATAACAAAAATTTGGAATTGTCTCAAAAAATCTTAAAAACCGTTTTATTCCAAAATGGTGCATTTTGGACCCCCATATGTAGGGGGTAAAAATACTCCATTTTGGCCCTAGAATAACCTCCCGAAGGGAATACAAGCAATTACAAATCACCCTGTATATACCCGTCAATCAATTCTTAATGGTTTCACATTACAATTATTTAAATTATAGTTTTCCATACATAGGATGATCCAGTGAATTTATATTCATTACGTCCATGCATTGTCAAATCCGAAAGCATACTATATTAATCCGCTTTAAATATGAACTGATACTGATAATCTTATGCACAATAGCTTATATGAATATTATGTGGCTCCATTACGTATGTACGCCACGCCATATCTGCGTACTTATATGAATTTGGGTCGTTTGGCTGATATGAAATATCATCATCATATCAGCCAGACGACGTCCACTGCTGGACATAGGGTGACCGGCCACAAAAGATCACATCCCTTCGTTCCTCGTAAAGCACGTAAAACCATCGGTGTCGGTTATCATCTTTGACAGTCGTTAGGGTAATCAATGCCCTCAACTATCTGGTCTAAACCATAAAATATGCCTACGCCTTCGGGTTGTAGAAGTCAGACGGCAGTCGCTCTGTGAAAAAGCTAATATTCTGTCAAGTCTAAGCATCTATTATGAAAATGTATCTGAAATTTCTTTCGAAACACAATACCCACGATGGAGTTCCTTCGGACATCAATTTTTTATTTATGTGAAACATTTACAGAATAGAAAATAATAGTTTCTTTGTTTGGAATACTGTTTACAAAGTTGTTTACTGTTTTTAAATCCATAGTATTTTGCCGTCACCGGCGTACAAATGTTCTTTTTACATTAGATATAATCTTAAATACTATAGTGCTATTACATAAGTCTTACTGTTCATCACACTGTATGACACATTTTAAATTAAAGGTCAACATTAATAAAATTTGCACGTCATAAGTTCTATTGAATAATATAGATAAAGTACTAATAATATCATTTAAAAGTGATAGGAATTAAGTATTTGGTAGAAAATTGTGACTGGCAGAACTTGTAGCTTTGGTAGAAAATTTGGCAGAATCTGTGGTAGAAAATGGTTACTTTGAAATAAATGGAAGTTTTGGAAGATATGGTTGTTTTTGTATGAATAGTAGTTTTGGTGGAAATGGTAGTTTTGGCAGAAATTGTAGTTTTGGTAGCAATAGTTGTTATCGCACAAATGGTTGATTTGAGATAATTGTAGATTTGGTAGAAATTTAAGAAATTACACAAATTGTAGAAATGTTAGGTTTGGTAATTTTGAAAAAAAAAATGCTTTTTTGGTAGAAAACGGTAATAGTAGTCAACCAAAACTACCATATTAACGGAATAACGTTCTGAGAATGATGATTGGTAGTAGGTGCTTTATTATTATTACAATGCCCGCTATTGTATATAAACTTCTTTGGTGTCTAAATGTTGATCTGATAGTATAGGCAGGTGGTCACAATAAATTGAATGCCTTTTGCAGTCCACTACAGGACTTAAGCCTCTCCACAAGGTGGTTTTGGTAGTAGGACAGTAGTAGATAAAACAACGCGCTTATAATGTCTAGTTGGTATTATTAGTATTACATGGCTATGATTAGCTGCTTACTATCAGGCGGGCGCTTTTGCCACCTTTGTAGTATAAAAATGAATACTTCATTCATATCGTTCTAGAGCTGCGTAGTCCTCATGAGCAAATGTATTGTATGACCTATTACTGGAGCCAATTAGGTAAACAGAATGTGGCATATAATTTAGAGTACGATTGTAATAATAGTTTTAAATAGAAAATGGTTTACCATTTTCTATACTACTAATAATCATGCAATTAATGAACTTAATCCTGGAGCTTCATAGTATTGATCGGTTGGTTAGCTGGTAGTAATATGACTGGATTTACATAAGTATTAAGATATGGCATGTAAAGTATAATGTGGAGCCACATCACATTAATTTATTTTTATATAAGTTTACTGGATTCAAATAAGTACGTACGATGCAGCATGTAATCAGAGTTAAATAATGCGTAAATCAACAACATAATGCTAGCAAATAACTCCATGGCTGCTATAATTTCACTCGTGGATCTAACAATGCATGGTTATAATAAATATAAATCCTCTAGATCAACTTATGTATGGAAAATAGATAAGGGTTTCATCTAATGATATTAAATATGTATGGGCATTATCCGAAGGCGCAAGGTCACTCAGAGGGCGATGGAGAGAGGTATTCTTGGAGGTTTCCTATGCGAGATCGAATCAGAAATGAGGAGATCTGCAGGAGAACCAAAGACATAGCTCTCCGGATAGTCAAGCTGAAGTGGCAGTGGTCAGGGCACATATCTCGAAGTTGAGGCCGTGGAGGCAGAAAGGTTCTGAAGTGGTGGCCACATACCGGTTGACGCTGCAGAGGTAAGCCCCCCGCAAGGTGGATCAACGATCTCGTTAAGAACGCGAGAAGCGGTTGGATGCAGGCGGCTCAAGACCGGTATGTTGGAGAACCTAGGAGAAGGCCTATGTCTAGCAGTGGACGTCGTTTGGCTGATATGATGATGAATTGATGATATTTCATCATAGGTACCAGCTAAACGTCCCAAATTCATATTAGCACGCAGATATGGCGCGGCGTGTATAGTAATGTAGCCACATAATATCCATAAGCTTGTGTGCATAAAATTATCAGTATCAGTTTATAATATTTAAAGCGGATCAAAATAGTATGCTTTCGGTTTTGACAATGTATGGACGTAATGAATAGATATTCAATGGATCATCTTATGAATGGCTAACTAAAATTTAAATAATTGTAATGTGAAACCATTAAATATTGATTGACGGGTATATGTATGTCTTAAAGGAGCCAAATAAATATACAGATTATGGTATACAATTATGCGTTAAATAGTAAGCTAAAATATTCAAACAAAAATACTCAACTAACATAATCCTGGAGCCACATTATATTAACCAGCAGGTCTAATATAATATATAGTTTAGCATTCAAATAAGTACGCACATGTGGCGTATAAAGTGAGCGGCCCGTGGCAAAGTGGCGACCGCTCGAATCTATCGGTTCGCAAGGTTAAGCGGGTTCGTCACCGTCTGGTTTATAGATGGGTAACCGGCCACAAAAAGTCACATCCTCCGTGCTTCGGAGAGCACGTTGAGCCGTCGGTCCCAGTTGTCATCAAAAAGATCCTTGACAGTCGTTAGGAGGAATTAGTACCCACGAACATCCTGACCCTGGTCTAAACCATAGAATATGGCTATCCCTTCGGATTGCGGAGGTAAGATGGCAGTCGCTCTGTGAAAAAGCTAATATTCTGTCAATTCTGGTTAGACTAGAAAGCGGAGCCCGGGCTCCAAGGCGAAGGCCTGGATGCAACTGGCATAACGCTCGGAGGATGGTGATGATTTGTCATAATTATTATACAGTATAAATGGAGCCAAATAGTATGCAAAAAATGGAAAATATCGGACTTAAATAGTATTTAAATTATCAAGTAGAAATAGGATCATTATAGTGCTGGTAAGAATTTATAAAATGGTTATATAATAATTATATTACAACACGGTGCAATTACTGAAGTAACTTGTCCCTGGAACCACATATTTATAATTGTCTGGTCTGGATTAAAATAAGGACGCACGTATGGCATATAATTCGAATTAGGCAGCGATAGCCTAGTGGAGATACCAACGGACTGCCATGCAGAGGGTATCGGGTTCGAATCCACGGCGTGCACCACTGACTTTTCGGAGTTATGTGCGTATTGAATTGTTAATTATCGCTTGTCTCGTGCCTCGGAGAGCACGTTAAGACGTCGGTCCCGGCTGTCATGAAGATCTTTGACAGTCGTTATAGGGCGTCGGTACCTCTAAAATAAACTGACACTAGTCTAAACCATGAAATATCGCTATCCCTTCGGGTTGCGGAGGTCAGATAGGCAGTCGCTCCGTGGAAAAGCTAATATTCCGCCAAATCCGGTTAGACTAGAAAGCGGACCCCGGGTTAAAACTGGGATAACGATAAGAGGAGGATGATGTATGGCATATAATTCGGAGCCAAAAAGTTGACGTCGGTCTGAGATATATGGCCGTTACGGATCCAGTTTTGTTCGGAACTTCAGCCAAATTAATCACGAATATATCTTAATTTTATTGAATATGTTTGGCAACGTCTTGCCATGAATGGCAATATTGTGATAAAATCAACAATATATTCCATAGAGCAAATGTTATTCGAGTGCAAAGGTGGATCAAGTAAGGAACGGCAATACCGCGTGATCAACCAAGTCCGCAAACAGTCGTTTATATATATATATATATATATATATATATATATATATATATATATATATATATATATATATATATATAGGGGACCCTAAGTTCCCACCAAGAACTTAGGGTCCCAAGCCAACCTCACCTGCAAGTGGTGCACCTGCCGATCAACGGACGAGGCTCTGGCAAACAAAATATCCCGATAAGCGGCAATAGGCTCGCCACCTATTATGTGGGATCTAAACACTGGCGAAAAGTGGGCATTTAATATGCCTCTGCCAACCTCTTTGGGGAAACAGGCATGTGTCTATGTATGTATGTGTCTAGACCCATCACCAAGTCTACTCGTTTTGGACATCATGCCAAGTCATACTATGCAAAAATAAAACTTGGGAAACGACTTTGCAATTTTCGAAATACCTACTAATCCATGGGTGCATAGGACATCTATAGAACAGGTTGGCGGGGTAAATGCATCGATTTTGTACCTAATTACAAAAATTCCACAGTAGCTTTGAGCCTCAATATCTCCTGAACCAGTAATTTCCCAGGTATGATGTCGAAGCAAAAAATGTTCGTAATGTCTGGTACAATTTGGGGTTTCAGTTTTCGTTAAGGGTCTTTTTACACCCTGTATATAAACATACATACATACTCATACATACATATATCTAATACATATATTTTTAATTTTAGGTTTCGATAGTAATCTACGTCCGATATTAGTCCGCTTTCCACCAATAGATAATGTAATTTCTGAGGAAGGTTCAGGTGCGTAATTCAGCTGGACAGAGTAGAAAAGTCTAGTAAATAATAAGTGGATTAAAAGAATTTGATAGAATATTATCTTATTCAGTGAGCGACTGTCGTCTGACTCCCGCAATCCAAAGGGATAGCGATATCCAATGTTGCATCACAATACAGTTGCAATATATTCAAGTACAACTTATCACTACATAGTATAAAACAAAGTCTGTCTTCTGTCTGCATGTCCCTATGTATGATTAAATCTTTCAAACTACGCAACGGGTTTAATGCGCTTTTTTTAATAGATAGAATGAGTCAAGAGGAAGGCTTATATGTATAATTCATATATGGCAGTACGAAGTTCGCTGGGTCAGCTAGTTTATGGTATAAAGTGATAAAAACTGGTACCTAAATACATAATTACAGTAAAGCAGTAAATTCAAAATATCAAGTCAAGTAAACAGTAAAAAGTAAACATTCACATTCATATCAATAATACAACAAACACTAATTCGAGGATGTTACATCGATTAAGTATAGACTAACATAATTATTATACTCGGTCACGCAGCTCGTAATTTACCGAACGTTAGATGCGGTAGTGCCAGACACATAAAGTATGTTCGATCTGTTTTGGCTGGCGGTACATTGTTCATTCGACAGCTTATTAGCAGAATTTACTGCCTATTATGGAAGTATTTAGTACATTACATACATGTACTCACACCTTTTTCCCGTTGGGGTAGGCAGAGACAACGGAACACGTATTTAGTATTATATAATAACGAGGTCCTTTAATACATAACAGTATTAAACCAGCGGCGATAGCCTAGTGGTGTACGCAAGGGGTTGCCGAGAGAGTCTAGCGTTCGATCATCGGGTATACCGGGTACATACCTATGACTTTTCGAAGTTATGTGTGTATTCAAATGTTAATTATTGCTCGCTAAATAATGTACCCGGTAGATGGCAATAGGTTCGCCCCCTATTACATTGGGACCGAAACAACTGGCGAAGTGTGGGTGTGCAATACACCTTTACCTACCCCTTCGGGGATAAAGGCGTGAACTTATGTTTATGTATGTATATGTAACATATTATAGGCGGTCACGCAACTCGTAATTTACTGAAGATTAGATGTGGTAGCGCCAACCACATAAAATATGTTCGATCTGTTTTGGCTGGGGGTACATTGTTTATTCGACAGCTTATTAGCTGACTTACTGCCTATTATAGCAGTATTTAGTGTTCTTTAACAAGGTCCTTTAATACATAACAGTATACATAATATGTGTGTATAGTTTATTAAGTAGATTCAATCCTGTTTAAAGTTGGGATTGGTAGAGAAGATAATTAAGATAAATATTATCATCATCCTCCGAGCTTTATCCCAGTTTCAACCTGGGTTCCGCTTACTAATCTAACCAGATTTGGCTGAATATTAGCTTTTCCACAGAGCGACTGCCTGTCTGACCTCCGCAACATGGTTTAGTCTAGTGTCAGTTTATTTAGAAGGTACTGACGTCATGTAACGACCATCAAAGATCTTTATGACAACCGACGGGTTAGCGTGCTCTCCGAGGCACGGGGCAAGCGATAATTAACAATTGAATACGCACATAAATCCGAAAAGTCATTGGTGCGCGCCGTGGATTCGAACCCGAGACCCTCTGCGCAGCAGTATGTCGGTCTCTCCACTCAGCTATCGCCGATATGTATTTATTATGTATGTATTTATTACAATCAGTCACCACTTAGGCCCACACGGCACAATATTTCGTGTAATCTACGAGTTGTTGTACTGAATCTGAATGTTCTTTGTCACACTTTACACGATTGATCTATACTTCTATTCTAATATAATAAAGTTGCTAATCTTAGGAACTACTGGACCGATTTTAGTAATCTACACTAATCTTAATATTATAAAGAAGAAAATTTATATTTTTGTTTGTTTGTTTGTAATGGATGTTGTGTCCGTGTGGTGACGGATTAAGAATACGAAATGTCACCACCCCATATCATCCCATGGGTGTCGTAAGAGCCGACAGAGGGACCATACTATGCAGAAAACAGCACTGTAAGAGAAGGAAAACTTGAAACAAACCCTATACCAACCCGTTTCGCCAGCGTATAGTAGGCCAATTCCTCCTTTCAAAGGAGAGGCTTAGTCCAGCAGTGGACTGTAAAGGGCTGATGATGATGAATGGATAAACTCAAAAACTACTGGACCGATTTTAAAAATTCTTTGACCATTAGAAATCTACATTATCTGCGATTAACATAGGTTATTTTAAGAAAATAAGGGTCCGTACGATATTTGGGTTTTTCGGGTACGCGAAGTAGTTCCCTCAGGACGCGGGTGAAACCGCGGGAAACGGCTAGTTCTTTATATATTGGAAAGCTCGTTTATCGAGAAAGGTTGTAAGCTAATTATAACATTACGCTATGAGCCACAGACGCAGACACAGACCAGGAGTCTTAAATAACGCGAGTTTTACCGCAGCGTCAGCTGCTGTAAAATAAATATATTGTAGTGTAAGCATTACACGACATAACGATCATGTTAGAGAGGAGGCAAGTCACACAGGCTAGATCTATTTTGGACGTAATGCTTATATGGAAATATTTCTATAATTGTAAGTATTTTGAAGTTACCATTGTATATCAACGTTTATGGTATCTATAATTAAATTAAAATGCGGCGGTAGCCCAGTGGTGTACGTTACGGACTGCCGAGACGATGGTCTCGGGTTCGATCCCCAGGAACGCCGGGCACACACCTCTAGGTTTTCGAAGTTATGTGTGTAAAAATGTTTATTATCGCTCGCTGAATTATGTGCCCGGTAGATGGCAATAGGTTTGCCCTCTATTACATTGGGATCGAAACATAACTGGCGAAGAGTTGGTGTTTAATATTCCTCTGCCTACCCCCTCGGGAATAAAAGGCGTGAAGTTATGTCATGTCATGTTATGTAATTAAATTACTTACACTGCTTTAACACATCTTTATTCCATGAATCTCGTCCAAATGTTGAACGTCAGATCTACTAACATCTGTTTCACTGAATTTTGTACACAGATCAACGCCTGTACATTCCCTTGGGCTTTTCTCGGTTTGCCAGTAACGCTTGAATGCCTACGTCTCAATAAGGGACGAGTCTAAATCGGTCTGCCAGATATATAGCTAGCATTTTCTATTATCGCAATTAGTATAATATGCATAAATTATATTTGACGTTTAACAGCCTCTGATATTTTGGCATTAAGTCCGCCTGTATACGTTGTGTATATAAAGCTTTAATAAATAAATAAATAAATAAATATTCATTCGTGACTACGACCAGTAGGAGCCGGTCTTTCTTTTCTTTCTTTAAAAAATTACTTACTTGATTATATAATTTTTTTTTTTCAAAGCATTCGTTTGGAACCGGAAGATGTAATGGTAAGCTTTGACGTTGAGTCGCTCTTTACCAATGTTCCAATAAGGGAATGTCTGGACGTAGTGAGGGACAGACTGAGTGACAATGATATGCCTCACAACTATATTGATCTACTAAAACACTGCTTAGATGGCAACTTCTTCCTCTTCCAATACTGGCTAATATCTGGATGGAACATTTTGAAGAAAAGGCGCTTAGCATCGGACCTAAGACCATCAGGCCTTGGAAAAGATACGTGGACGATATCTTTAGTATCGTAAAAGGAGGTAAGCAGGAAGTAGATCAATATATGCAACACCTTAACTCCATTCATCCGAAAATGAGGTTCACATACGAAATGGAAACTGACAGATCTTTGTCATTCTTGGATGTCAAAGTGACTGTGAGACCAGATGGGTCCTTAACACACTGCGTATACCGGAAGCCTACACACACAGATAGATACCTGCACGCCACGTCGCACCACCACCCTCGACACCTGCAATCCGTTGTAACGTCACTAAAAAACAGAGCACATGACCTCTGTGACCCTGAGCATTTGAAGCTAGAGCTAGATCATGTTCAGGAGGTACTTAGGAAGAACGGATACCAGGTACAACGACGAATGACGCGGCCTATCAAGCGAGAAAAGCATCCGGCGGTAAATAGACAACCGACCTACGTGCCCTACATTAGAGGTGTTACGGATAAAATTGGAGCCAAGTTAAAAAACTACTCCATTCCGACCGCATTTACACCAGGGGCCAAAGTATACAACATGGTGGGCACACCAAAGGATGTTCTACCGCTACAAACCCCAGGTGTCTATAAAACCAACTGCAGCTGCGGAAGCTCTTACATAGGGCAAACGAAGCGGACTATCGCTGAACGTATGAAGGAGCACATCGCAGCTGTAAAGAACCGTCAAACGAACAAATCGGCGATTGCGGAACATTTACTTCAATCGGGCACCAATCACTGGATTGAATTTTATCGTCCCCAAGTCGTCTCCACGGAACGCCACTTTTACCCAAGAGTTGAGCGTGAAGCGATCGAAATCAAAAAACATAAAAATTTCAATCGGGAAGAGGGATTCAAATTGTCATCGGCGTGGAATCCAGTGATTCGGCTAACAACACCCCACTTTAATGCGCAGTCGGGAAATGTTCAATATACAGATACGGTTTGTGTGTTTTGCGCCGGTACTTCGAATATCAACGACCCGGGGGTAGAAATAGAATCATCTACCTCGCACTCGGAGACGTGACATCGCTACACCAGTCAGCTTGCGACCACGGGACGTGCAACCGTCTTAAAACGTCAAGCAAAATAAGGTATGTAAATACCTAATGCACGTTCGCATTAATTCCCGTATATATATATATATATATATATATATATATATATATATATATATATATTCTTATATCATCATCTTCTATTATATAAAAACACTTATCCAGACGGACATATAATTATTTTTATACACCACCTCGTAGAGGGGTAAAATAGGGTCTGACATTTTGCTAGAAAAGCCGCTTATTTTGAAGCATTTAAAATGCAAGCAACAGCTAATTTTTATATAGTCATTTGCACCGGTTAAATAACCTATCAGCTCAGTAATTACGTAAAACGAATGTTAAAAAAATACTGTCCCATTAAACTGAGGGCTGTAGCCGGGCGTGTCATATCTGTCGCAGGTCAGAGGACAAATGGACCAAATTATCAACCTTATGGACCCCCTTAAACAGCCGGCGACATCGCGGTAGCCCTAGATGGAGATGGCGGGATGTACTAGACTCCTTCAAAAGGGATTGGTGCCAAGTGGGGAGGCCTTTAGTCTGCAGTGGGACGTCACGGACTAAAAAAATATAATGAGGAAAAGTTACAAACGTCAATGGTTAGGAAATCCACATACACTGTAACAAATCAAAAAAGGTTGATCGCCAACCCGATTTGAGGAAAATTTCCGTAAATATTACACGGCCAAGTTGCAAAGAAGCAAATGGTTTAATACAAACCAGGACCTTTCAATCAATTTGATTAGGACGTGTTCATCACGTAGAGTTTCCAATGTACGACTTTTCCAACTCATGTAATATCATTTACTTCAGCCGAATGACGACCACTGCTGGACATAGGTCTTACTCCAGCTACCCACATAGACCAATCTTGAGCCGCCTGGCATTCATACGCTTCCCGCGATCTCAACGAGATCGCCTGTTCATCTTTGGGGAGGCCTACTGTACTCCAGAACCTCCAATACACTTCTGATAATAAGTCACTTTAATCATCCTTAGACCTTCATGCTTGTTAAAATTGTGACCTTTAATGGTCATTTCTGTTACAACTAGGCTACAGAGGTGATACAATAGTGAGAATGCGGTTGGAACTATTCCCATACGACTTTGAAATACTATACCACAAATAGTTTAAATTGTAAAAGTGATCTATCACATAAAGTTGGAAGAATTTAACATTTTCTTCCCTTCTTCGGTAGATGGCTGTTAGGGTGTGTATTCTTGAAAGCAGTGGTACGAAACCAAAACGATGAAAATAATTACTATGTCTTATTGAAAACTCGTAAGTATTATTGAAGACATAGCTGGCTTTTACACAGAATATTATAAGCATAGATAACAGGACTTCGAAAAATATAAAAAAATAGCTTCACGTCTTCTATACTGCGAATACTCTATTTGTTTTCATTTGATCTGGAACACAAACAATCCTGTTCTATATTTTAATACTAACTAGCGACCCGCCCTGGCTCTGCATGGGTGCAATGCAATATTATGCATGTATGATACATATAAACCTTCCTCTTTAATCATTCTATCTATTAAAAAAACTGCATTAAAATCCGTTGCGTAGTTTTAAAGATTTAAGCATACAAAGGGACAGACAGACAGAAGACAGACTTTGTTTTATATGTAGATGCGAATGAAGTGATATATGTAGATGCGAACGTCTGTTATGGTTTTGTTATATACGGATGTTTGTAACCCTTTCACTTGGATATTACTAAGCAGATTTTAATGAAACTTAGCACTAACATTACGTTTTGGGACATCAAAAAGGCTTAAATCCCGATAACCGATCGCCAAGTAGGCGAAACTGCGTGCAAAAAACTTCTGGAATAAAAGTCATCGGCCAAATTTCAACCATCTTGGAAGAAGCCTTATTTGTCATTACGATCTTTTTAGGGACCTTCCCCTTGGATAACCGGTAAATTGGGTATATTACGGTTTCTAATAACATGCCGCGTACGTGTTGCCTTGCCTCGTTCTTATTTATGTTTATGTTATAGAAAATACATCTGTTAACAAGCATTTTAAAGGACGATAACTCTTATCTGAACCCTATCTACTAGTTTAATGAAAAGAAAAAACAATACTTATTATTTAATATCGCATTCGTTTACCAAATCTAGCACAGTTATTTAAGGGGACAGGCTAAGAACGGTAATAAAAACTTTTAACGCTTTGTAGCCTTTCTTTGCTTAGCGATAGATTCTGGAAACAAAATAAATAAGATAAATAGTTATCGCGTTTTAAGAATGATGTAGAAAGCTATTTGTTGTGTGTCGTAAACTATAACTATAAGTTAGTAAGTATTCAAACAATAGAAGAAAAATACGCCCAGACTCAAAACTACAATTTGTGGATCACAAGAAATAAGAATTGAACTCCCGATTGGGAGTTGAACTCACGACACTTGGCGGAGTAATTTTCAGGCGGCGTGGTGACCACTTAAACCATTGCAACACAAATAGAGCAATACCTAGCAATTGCGACTGCCTCCGTGGTCCAGTGGATAGCGTATGCGACTGCGGATCAGAGGTCCCGGGTTCGATTCCCGGGTCGGGCAAAAGTGTAACTGGGTTTTTTCCGAATACTCAGTAGCAGCCCGGAGTCTGGTGATGTGCCTGGTAACGGCAATAGGCTCGCCCCCTATTACGCGGGACCTAAATATTCATGGCAAAATGTGGGTGTAATATTTACACCTTTGCCTACCCCTTCGGGGATACAGGCGTGAGAGAGAGACCTAGCAATTGCTCTAAATACTTGCCCAACTCACAAAAGTCTGACCAAATTTACGCTTAAATTCCAACAAAAACAAAACAGAAGAAGCCGGATAATAAATAAAATAATAAAATATGTTCAGTCCATTATGACAGCTAAGTGTGCATCCGGATTACATTAAGTCACGGAAAACAAATGTCAGTAGCGGCACAACTTATAATTGCCTGCGAGGATCGCAGCCGGGGCCTTAATTAAAATATTACTTTGGAGACAAAGAGGAATGCCAAAAAGATTAGCGGTTTGTTCAGGAAGTGTTCCCGGTAACGCAGTGGAGTTGGATGCCGAAGTTTAATTAAGATCTTGAGGAATATTGTTTTAGGAGAATTGAAAGAAATGTAAAAAATATTTCTAGTATTTACTTCACATCTTTTTGGATGCCATATTGCATCATAGGAAGAGCAAAATTTTATTGGATTTTTGGGAGTAGAAGAAGAGCTTGTGGTTATGATGGTTGAACGTGGGTCGTGTACATACTGAAAGACAATTTAATTAAATAAACGCTAATTTTTAAATGTTTGACGATATGGCAGTAAGAAAAACAGAACAATAGAAATATTTTTCTTAATGCAATGCTGGTTTTTCCCAACCAATGTATTCTTTTATTCTTATCATTTGTTACTGCACCTTGAGCCAATTTTTTTTAATTCCATAGTAAACTATATGTACTCAGATTGCAAATTACAAATAAAACAACGACAACGACACACTTTGAAATGACTTGCAATAAAATTGCTTTAATATCAAGATATCCACTTGTATTTTATATTGAACTAGATGAGCCCGCGGTTACACCCGCATTATTTAAGGATACTGCTCTGCTCACATGGCTCACGGCGTGATGTTATATAGCCTATAGCGTTCACAAATAAATGGGGTATCTAACTCTGAAAGTATTTTTCAAATCGCGCCAGTAGTTACTAAGATTAGCGCGTTCAAGCAAACAAACAAACAAACAAACAAAACAAACTCTTCAGCTTTAGACATATATTAGTATTAGATGTTCTACATTATAAGTTCTAATGCAATAACATAAACGCGAGTGCAGCCCTCGGCTGTCAAGACAGGCAAAATGTTAGCACAGAAACAAGTTTACGCAATTCTTAGCTAAAATCGTTACGTGCTTCAAACATTTTATCATTCCCGTCGCATTGCGTTAATATGGTTTTATTTTTGTTAAAGAAGTTTCTTGATTTAGTCTAGATTAGTAGAATAGACTCTTTGCAACATGACTATTTTACTGTGACATTATTTTATGATAAACTAGACATCGCCAGCGGCTTCGCACGCGTCAATTATTCATATAAACCTTCCTCTTGAATCATTATATCTATGAAAAAACCGCATTTAAATCCGTTGCGTAGTTTTTAAGATTTAAGCTTATATAGGGACAGACAGGCAGAAGACAGATTTTGTTTTAAACTATGTAATAATAGTACGTAGTAGTGGCAACCCAGTGGGGAGACTTAAGGTGCAAACTTACAGACTGTCACGCAGAGGGTCTCGCGTCCCTGGCAAACTTGGCGTACTCCAATGATTTTTCAAATTATTTGCGCATTAAAATTATCGCTTGCTAAACAGTCAAAGTAAACATCGTGAGAGAAAACAACTTCCAACTCTGAAACTTCTCCATATTTTTTTTGAGAAAATGTGTGAATCTGCCGTCTTAGTGACTATGGTTTTATCCTTCTTATACTGAAAAGAAGCACGTGTCCAGCAGTGGGATAGTTTATAATACAGGGCTAATATTATGACCATATCTCTGAACCCACGGGACACGGTTTCCCATAACAAACTAGTAGTTCCCGCATTCTCATAGCTGCAAAATCAGAGGGGTTTTGAACATACTTTCAACCCCTACTTTACCCGTACACAAAAAGTCTTCCTTAGGTGCCTATTTCATAAAATAAACTCGACGTACAAACATGTATTTTTTTACTGTTTTTAGCTGATCACGTGGGAATTTAGGTCCATCCCTTCTATGTGCGCCTCTACGGTCCCCAATGACCATACATGCCCAATTTCAGCTTCCTGTGTGCATTAGTTTTGCCTGTGCATTGTCTGTCAGCCAATCAGAAACGCAAGACTGTTATATAAACAGACATTAAGCTAAGTACATGCACACAGTTCATTCATTCGCGCATTAAATTCCATAGCGAACAAGTTGCTTCTATAAATTCGCCCGCTGTGATAGTAATTCACGTCAACCCCGTAGATTTATAAAGCGCTGCCTTAGTTTTTGTCGGGGATTTAGTTTATCTATTGTTTTGTTTTCCTTGTTTTGCTGAATCTATTTTTGTTGAAAGGTTTCGTGAGGAGGCTTGCATTCTACGTGTTTGAAGTAAAGTTTTGTAGGTTTAAAGTGATTTGTAGGAAATACTGCCTCCCTAGTCCAGTGGATAGCGTATGCGACTGCTGATCGGAGGTCCCTGGTTCGATTCTCGGGTCGGGCAAAAGTGTTACTGGGTTTTTCCGATTTCTCAATAGCAGCACGGTGTCTGGTGATGTGCCCGGTAACGGCAATAGGCTCGCCCCCTATTACGTGGGACCTAAAAATTAATGGCGAAATGTGGGTGTAATCTTACACGCCTACCCCTTCGGGGATACAGGTGTAAGTCTAAAAAAATGTACGAAAAATATAAAGGAAATAATGAAACTATTCCCGTTGAAATTTTACAGAACGATTATTACATTTTGCTAAACGCTTATACCTATCTAAGTACATCTACTTAATTGCTGAGGTAATCAGATGTTTTCCAAAAAAGAGAACGCGAAGTCACTCCCTCCTACAAAAAACAAATTCTTTCTTTTTCTTATTCCCTCTCCTCTCTCGTTAAAGGAAAAAAAAAGGAAAACAGTACGGATACTTCTACTTTTCGTCTATCTCCCGAGAGAGATCCCATATCATTCACGCTGCAACCAGTATGGCTGTGCCACTCAAATAACACGTAACTCCAATAACAAAACAAACACTTACGTCATTCATCACGTTTTCAAATGCGACAACACGACCGTACAATAACAATTGGATCACGAAACGATGATCTGCCCCCATATTGGATCCTCTCAAAGTATTTTCTTACACCAGCATTGCAAACATCTTTACAATAATTTATATCTATCTGCGCATGAATGTCTGCCGATTGTCACTTGTATGAGGGTAACGTACAATTTCTATTCCAGTGCGATCGCCGTCGACGATATCTATTGGAATAAAATGCTCTGCGTCTCCACACACACTGTTTTTATTCTACGTGTGGATATTTTTGGTTCCTTTGTTTGATATTCGGTTTGGTATTGCTGTGGCATTATGATTATATTTATACAATTTTTATGCTACATTAAAATTAACATTTTTATAAATCAGTATGAGTCGGGAGCATAATTATGCTTCTGAAAGCTTTTGACAGCGCATACAGTGCAGAAATTATCACAATGTGTCTTTACAATTAACTTTGTAGCAATATTTTCTTAAGCCACCTGCATGCATCCACTGCCCACGATTTCAATAAGATCTGCTATCTGAAGCTGTTTTTATTGTTCTGAAGCAACTTTTAACTTATCCGTTGTTTTATTTATAACTCTAAATAAACCATCATTACATTTTAATTTATGGATATCTTGATGCCTTCTGATATTAGAACTGTGTTAGGTAGTTCATCTTTTGCTCTATGGCTTTGACTCTATAGTCCAGAGAGGTTGGACTAGGTTTAGAAGGTTATATTTCTTTGCTACCTATAGTCTAAAACGATTTGACAGACAAGTTACATCGACAATAAAGTTTGTCATATTGTCACAAACGATGTTTACATCAGCAAAATTATAACTTAAAATTTGCAAGCAAAATGTGATTTGCAAAGAAAAATAATTGTATTCACCAAAGTTTCCAAACATCTTTTTAAAAATCACATAATATAATCATGAGGTATATTTCAAAACAATGGAACTTTTTAAACTTTTTCCGACTTGAAGCGAGAGTATATATTCGTAAGTAACTGATTTGTATATATAAAATTATTGCTTTACTGGTTGACTGACGGATAAAGCACAACCAAAACTACTGGATGCAGAATGCTGAAATTTGGCATTTGTATTCTTTGAGGACCATGGGTGCACTAAGAAATGATTTTCCGAAATGCCCACGGGAGCGGGCAGAAATGGTTTAAAGCTTAAACAGATACATAGACTGGTCTATACCAGATATCTAAAACAGATAAATACTTACCAGATGAATGTTTACCAACGGCAAATGGCAGCTATATTTTGTCGAAATGTTTCAACTAGATCTTTGATATTATCCTTTTTGTATGCTGCTAAAACAATCCCTTGTTTGACCTATTGGCCATAAGCTATATATATAGCATACAGCTACTAACTTCTTAAATAGCACTTCAGATCAGTTTTGTCCCAGCGTTAACCCAGTTGCATCCATCGAGCCTTGGAGTCTAATTTTGCTTTGTCTCTTACTGTTGCAATTAATAATTAATAGCAGAGACAGTTTGAATAGTGTATATTACTATAACAATTAATATAAATAAGCAGACAACATAATGCTAGCAAAAATGTTTTACAATACAGTAGCGGGTATGTCACAGCAAGAACAAGACGAAAGGCAGGAATTTTGGGAGAACTTAAGAGCGATTTTGAGGAAATGTAAGGATAACGAAAGATTGATCTTGTTAGGTGATTTCAATGGATGGGGGGGTGGGTAAAAGGAGATGGATTTGAAAGGGTTTTAGGTGGATTTGGTGATGAGAGTGTGAATGAAAATGGAAAAGTTTTGCTTGAGGTTTGTTTAGAGTGGAGCCTTTGTGTGACAAACACCATGTTTGATCACAAAAGGACACACATGTATACGCGTGAGGCTAAGAATGTTAGAAGAAGTATGATTGATTTTGTAATTGTAGATGAACGTTTGAGAAAGAATGTGTTAGATAGAAGGGTGTATTGAGGGATCGGCATCCACACAGACCACTTCTTGGTGATGAGCCGGATAAGTGGACTCTTTAAAGGATGGCGACACCGAGAACATTATGAAAATAGGGTCCTAGAAAGAATAAAAGTAGAAAATCTGCAAGAAAAAGATGTGAAAGATGAGTATAAGTGAAGATCGATAGCAAGATTTGAGAGGTTCGATGGCATTAATGATATGGAAGAATAATGGCAATCTTTTAAAGAAGAGATAGTATGTGTAGCGTCTGAAGTATGTCGTGTGATCAAGAGACGGAAAATACGAAAGGTAAAGAATACATGGTGGGACAAGGATGTACAATCAGCAGGGTCAGAGAAGAAGTGAGCTTGGTTAGATTGGTTGGCTGCCAGAGCAAATGAAAGAATGGGAAAGGCAACGAGTGATGACATAGATGAAGCAAGAAAGGAGTTTGTTAGGTCAAAAAGAATTGTGAAAGAAATTGTTAAAAGGAAAAAAGAGGAAAAGAAAGATGAGTTTGATTGCAGACTATCTGAAGATTTCCGGAGAAACATAAAGTTTTTCTGGAAATCCGTTCGTGCAGTTCGAGGAAGAACTCAATCCTCAGAATATACGTCAATCAGAGACAAGAATCGAAAGATACTGAATGGTGAATCATGCGTGCTGAAGAGATGGAAGGAGTATTTTGAAGGTCTATATGAAAGAACGGCGATAGAGACATCGATCGACGAAATGAATGGTAATAATAGCAATGATGAAAGCGATATTGGTGTGGATGAGATTGTGAAGGCGTTGGGAAGTATGAAATTAGGTAAGGTTGCAGGATATGATAGGATTACAGTTGAAATGCTGAAGGCTGGACAGGGCATCATAGTTGGTCAGCTGCAGCGCTTATTTAACTTGTGCTAGAGCACCGGCCGAGTACCTGATGACTGGACCACAGCGGTGGTTGTGCCTCTTTATAAGGGAAAAGGCTCGCAACAAGACTGCAAGAACTATAGAGGCATTAGCCTTCTCAGCATTGTTGGCAAATTGTATGCGAAGGTACTGATTGAAAGAGTTATGGAAGTAACCGACAAGAAAATATGGGATGTACAAGCAGGATTCCGAAAGGGTATGGGGTGCACGGATCAAGTCTTTTCTTTGCGGTGCATAGCCGAAAAATTCTTGGCCAGAGGTCAAAAGGTCTATTGCGCATTCGTGGATTTGGAAAAGGCTTACGATAAAGTGGTGAGGAATGAAATGTGGTCGGTACTGTCGATGTATGGGGTGAACAGCAGCCTCATACGAGCTCTGAAATCCCTTTATGAAGATTCTAGAGCTTGTGTGAGGATAAATGAGTCGTACACGGATTGGTTTACCATCGAAACAGGTGTTAGACAGGGATGTGTAGCGTCGCCGTGGCTGTTCAACCTCTTCATGGACAGTTGTTTGCAAGATTTGAAAAATAGTGACTGTGGATTAAGGATGAATGAGTTACTAGTCAAATGCCTCCTTTATGCTGATGATCAGGTTATACTTGCGTCTTCAGCGGAGGAGTTGCAGGAGATGGTAACAATCATGCATGGTGCGTTAGAGAGGAAAGGAATGAAAGTAAATGTGAGTAAAACGAAAGTTATGGTTTTTGAAAAGGAGGAATGCGTTACGGCTTGTAATGTTATGATCGATGGACAGCAAGTGGAGCAAGTGAATGAGTTTGTATATTTAGGTACGCTGTTTACAAGAGATGGTAAGAATGTAGAAGATATTGAAAGAAGAGTTAATGCAGGTAATAGAGTGAATGGAGCTCTGAAGGTGTTTATGAATAGCCAAAACGTGTCTAAAAACGCACGTTTGGCTGTCCATAAGGGGTGTTAGTACCTACTCTTATGTATGGTAGTGATAGTTGGGTATGGCAGAAGAGTCATGAAAGCAGAATAAATGCTGTAGAAATGAGAGCACTGCGAAGTATGTGTGGTGTTTCTTTGACTGACAGAGTAAAGAATTTTGTGATAAGAGAGTGTTGTGGGGTAAAAGAAGATGTAGTGACAAGCATCGAGAAAGGTATGCTAAGATGGTTTGGACACGTGGAGAGGATGGATGACGAAAGACTGACCAAGCAGATATATAAGGCAAGTGTGGAAGGGACAGGACGAATGGAAAGACTTAGGCGGACGTTCTCTGACCAGATTGGAGACATCCTAAAAACAGAACAGGTTAGAAGCACCCTGAACAGAAGAGCATGCATGAGGAATCTGATGGGAGTGAATGAAGCAAGAGAGATATGTCAAGATCGTTGCAAATGGCGCTCCGTAGTCTCTGCCTACCCCTCCGGGAAACAGGCGTGAGTCTATGTATGTATGTATGTATGTAAACTTTTTACGATGATAGACAAGAGAAAAAGCCTACGTCATTTAAAAGAATATTTCTACCACGCAGTATTGCTATTAGAATTTGCGTCCACATTTTCATCATCCTCTCCTGGACGCAGACGCTTTAAACCCATTAGTGTGGTGAAATTTTCATGCTTCGGGCGGTGCAGTCCTTTGGTCAAAATATCAGCAACCATGTCTGCTGTGCATCTATATTTCACCGTAACTTGTTTGGCTGCAATCTTCTCTCGCACGAAGTGGTAGCGTATGTCTATATGTTTATATCTACAAATAGATCTGAATCATTATCATCAGTATATTATAATATGTCTGGTGCAATATTCCATGTTTTTTTAAGTAGGATTCAAATATTCTATTTTTGTATTCGGTTCCATTATCGCTTCTAAGAATTTTTATTTTTGTATTCAATTCATTCTCAACTCTATTCTTAAATTCTACCAATTTTTCGAATACTTCACTTTTGTTCTTAATAAAATATACATGTACTCGCCTAGAAGAATCGTCTATGAAGGTTAATAAACATAACTACGTTAAAAAAACCGACTCCAAAATCTAAAAAGTAAAAAATAATAAAGATTTAATATTAATTAAATACCTATTATTTATACTTATGTGCTATTTATTAATAGGGTTGAAGTCGGTGCCAAGCCTTAAAACTTCGTCAAGTCTTTTCGTCCTCCCTACCGCAAAGCCTTAAGACAAAGGTCTTCAACGAGTGCGTCCTACCCGTAATGACTTACGGTGCCGACATGTGGACACTGGCGGTGCGACTAGTCCACCAATTTAAAGTTGTTCAGCGAGTTATGGAGAGGGCTATGCTCGGAGTTTCTGAAGGATCGAATTCGTAAGAAAGTGATCCGACAGAGAATCAAGGTAATCGACATAGCTCAAAGAATTAGCAAGCTGATGAGGCAGTGGGCTGGTCACATTTGTCGCAGAACCGATAACCGTTGGAGTAGTCGTGTTCTAGAGTGGAGACCGCGCCTTGGCAAACGTAGTGTAGGATGCCCTCCGGCTAGGTGGAATGACGATATACGCAAAGTGGCTGGTAGCGGCTGAACACAAAGAGCCGAAAATCGGGCTCAGTGGCGTGCTATTGAAGAGGCCTATATCCAGCAGTGGACGGCAGGCTGATGATGATGATCATGAATTTGCTCGTATTCATTTAAGTGATAAAAATATCATTATTTGTTTAAGGCTTGGCACCGACTTCAAGCCTATTAGTAAATAGCTCATAAGTATAAATAATAGGTCTTTAATTAATATTAAATCTTTATTATTTTTTACTTTTTAGATTTTGAAGTCGGTTTTTTTTTAACGTAGTTATGTTTATTTAATACTTTTTAGTGTAAACTCAAACTCAAATATAATTATATGCATAAAAATGTTTAAAAAAATTTGGACACGTCAGAAAGTCATAAGTAGATAAATATAAACCCTTAGCGACACACGCGATTTCAAGCAACACATTTATAGACGTGGGGAAGCTAGGTCCTCAATAAATCCGTTATTTATTTATTAGAGAATTGATAATTTTCATGCAGACTTATATTTATAAAATCAATGAGAAGCATATATACTAAGCGAGTATTTTTTTTTTATTTAATAAAAAAATTACAAATTTCTTACCTTTTAAGTTAAGAAGTACATAACTTTTTTGGTCAACTTTTTTTAAAGTTAGGTTTACGGGTTAAAATGAAAGTTAGAAAATAAATATAAAAATCAAACAAGTGTGGCGGATTGTTCCACAGCATAAAAATAGGCGTAGGCTCCAGGGTGATGTTAAGAAGGAATATGGCGGTCTCAGACGGACTAGTCAACGGAGCAATGGGAATTATTAAAAAAATAAAGTGGCCAGCCCTTCGCCGTGATCAACTAGAAGCAGGAGAACTGTCCGAAGCAGCGTTCATTAAATTTGATGATCAAACTGTGGGCATTAGGGTAAAAGATGCGGAGGATCTAGTATCAATCACACCAGCATCTCCAACTTTTCAAGCGAATAAAGGTTACGGTGATGTTGAGAGGTTAATGTTCCCGCTAATTTTAAGTTGGGCTGTGACTGTTCACAAGCTCCAAGGTACAACATTGGAGAGGGCAGTGATGGATCTTGGTAAAAAAATTCGCGAAAGGTCAGATATATATGTAGCTTTAAGTCGAGTGAAGAATTTAGATGGTATCGCATTAAGTGATTTAGAGCCATGTAAGTTATTAATCAGACCACATGACAGCAAAGCACTACAGGAAATGCAACGTCTGAGACAGTTAAATCAAAATTAGTTTTTATAATTAACTAATAAAATTAAAAAAGACATAATGGAATCATGTTTCTTTTATACGTGATTTTTTTCATGTAAGCAGAATTAACGCAGTTGAGATGCGATCACTGCGTAGTATGTGTGGGGTGAGACTGATTGATAGGATTCCGATTTAGAAACCGGCGAGCATGTATGAGAAGAGTAATGAATGTAGAGGAAGCGCGTGAGATTGTAAGGATAGAAATACGTGGCGTTCCGTTGTCTCTGCCTACCCCGACGGGAAAAAGGCGTGAGTATATGTATGTATGTTTTTTTTCGTTCCCTCTCCAATCTTTCTCCTGTAATTTTCCTATAATTCATCTTGTAAATTGGTTATGGGTAGTTCTTAAGAGACAACACTTTAACCAACTAACAAAACGATCTGTAATTTATTGTACAGTTTAGCTTAATCCGTATATTGGCCAAATTATATATTTGAAATAATTGCAGTCTAAGTACAAAAAAAGTATTTGAACTTCGTTCTTCTGATTTATACGTCGTGTCCGTCTGCCATTGTCCGAAATGAAATAGTCGATATCGCATTTTCCCTTTCATAAATCAATATAAATTTTATTATTATATTAACGAGAGGAAATGAATAGCCCTCTGAGAAAAATAATATGTATTAGTTATAAATACCTTAATGTGTTTATAAATAAGTATATATGAAGTGATTAATACAGCGTAAAAGACGCTTGACCGTACTTGGTTGGGTAATGATTATGAGAGTCTGGTTTCCCGTGGTGGGGGGGAAGGTAGTCGTGCTACGGACGAGCTAGGTATACCTGGGGCTGTATGGCTAAGATCCTGGTGTTACGAAGGTAAATATTTCATTCGTCTTCGACATTCTGATTACAATGCCTATTTTATAAAATTTATTTTATTATTTTGCAACTTCAGTCTGCGTTTCAAGAGACTAAAAGCGTCTAGTTATAGATTGGTGTAGAAAAGTGTCAATAGTAAAGTCTGTATATATGATGTGTTATACATGATTATAGGCAAAATCTTGATACATCTGTGCCTAATTCGCGTGGTCATAACACCATAATGTATGTATCATATAATTATGTAGCAATTAAGTATGATATTTTTGTACCTATAAGAATTGTGGTAGCGCCATCTACCTTCCTATCTATAACTAATCGCATCAAGATCAATCGTTCCACGTACAAGTGTGAGCGATACCATATTTCCGTCTCCCTCTACCCCACTCCCTGGAAGAGGCACTGCCTTCGCCTGATTCGTCGCCGCGATCGTGGACGCGAGGGACAGTCGAGAACATTCCGCTCGCTGAGGACGTGTCCGCGATACCGTACCGCGCCGCACCGTTGTATGTGATTTATTACCGCTTCCACCAAGGAAAACCCGCTCGCGAATGGTGAATTGAAGTGAAAACAAGCAGCTGCATCACGAAACCACCAGGAGACTGCCCTACAGAAACGAAGAAGGTTGTATAAGGTAGGTGCCCTCCATCCTTGAAATATCCTATACCCACTCAATCACCCCTTAGCGTATCCATCTCCTAGGCGGCGAAGAACCGCTATCCTCTCTATACAGTCCATTTCCTTCTCCAAGTCGCCTAGAACCCTACGGTTTCGGTGTAAGGCCGAACCATTTTTTTGGTTCTTCGAGCCGGATTCATTTACGTTTTATACGTTATACCGCTATACCTAGGCAGTTATAGCACCTAGCTATACTCCTAATATATTCACATAACCGTCACATGGTTATTTCCGCCCGCATCAGTAGGTAAACTTTTATGTAGCTATCTACTTATTAAATTATTAATTCTGGAACTATCATAGTTGTCTTGTAAATCTCATATTTCGAGCAACTTTTATTTCCACAGCTCTAAAGTGTTGCCTACTTAGCCTACTTAGGTAAAATAATAGATACATTAGATATTCTTATTTTGTTTCATTCTCATTAGCTTATACTTACGTAAGCATGTCACAACAAAAGAAGTCACGCGTGTCGGAAGACAAAGAGATTACAATCTTAGAAGCGAAACGCAATATTTTATTTGAGCGCATTCAAAACATATATGAATGCTCAAAAACCGCATCTATGTCTGACAGTAATAGCGAAGCATTTCTCAGTTATTGTATAACAGTAGATAGTATTCGAACAGATTTTCATAAGTTGTTAGACGATTATAACGCAAGATTACTTTCTATCAATCCTGATGAAAAACCGAACTATCAGGCGTATACCGCATTCGAAGATCTTTATTGTATTATTAAGCGTATACAATCGCAATTGGAGGGTAAATGTTCGGCAGAGCCCGTTGCCCGCAAACCGAGATTACCGCCAATCGAGATTATGTCGTTTGACGGAGATATACGAAATTGGCCGTTATTCTATGCGAGTTTTAAGTCTACAGTGCACGATAATGGTTCTCTGACAGATGCTGACAGGTTGTACTATTTAATAGGTAAACTGTCACCGAAGGCCCAGTCCGTATTTGCAGGTGTCACACCCAGTGCTGAGAATTATCAGGTCATATTTCAGTCACTACTTGACAGATATCAGGACACGCGCGTCCTAGCGTCTATGTACTTTGACCAAGCTTTAAATCTCAAACTGTCCGGCAACGCGTCTGTCTCGAATTTCTAGCTGTTTATTGATAACTTCGTAACCGCGGTTAATTCTCTTAGGAATTTAAAATTAGAAGATCTTTCCGACTTTATGTTGCTTCAACTCGCTTTAAAAAAGTTTGTCACTGATACAATTCGCGCATTCGAGATGACGGAACGCAATAATAAAATACCTACACTAGATAGTTTTATTTCGTTCATCAAAGATCAGTGTCGAATATTTCATAATACGCAGTCGGGTTCACCTGGCCCGTCTAACACTAACAACAACAAACAAAGGTTGAATAAATCGCGAAATAGTAGTAATAACTCGGTCCCTAATCCACAATCTTACGTAACATGTTCGGAATCTAATAGTAATAATTCACAGAAGTGTCTGTGCAGTAATATAGTGCACGACCATTACTATAAGTGTCCTACCTTTAATGATTTAAATCCAATTGCTCGTTTTAAATGCGTAAAAGATAACAAAGCTTGCATTAACTGCTTAAGCATAAAACATAAAACAAGTAATTGTTCTAGTAAGACAAAGTGTCGATCATGTAATCAAAAACATCATACACTGTTACATTTCGATAAAAATAACCGGTTGTCAAGTCAAGCCGCTAACCTTGACACACTCACGCAAGTGCAGAACATGGTAGCTGCGCCTTCCACGCCCCGCAATGAGATATCGTTGTGTACGACATCCATTGCGCGGGCGGCACGCACGCGCGGACGGCCTTCGCGCGCTTGTAGTGATCAGAGCAGTGCTAGGCCGCCATGTATGGCGTCTAAGACTGTTCTGTTAGCGACAGCGCAAGTTATCATATATGATGTCAGTGGGTCGCCGCACATGGTACGTTGTCTGCTAGATAGCGCATCTCAGACCAATTTTCAGAATTGATAATTTTCATGCAGACTTATATTTATAAAATCAATGAGAAGCATATATACTAAGCGAGTATTTTTTTTTAATTTAATCAAAAAATTACAAATTTCTTACCTTTTAAGTTAAGAAGTACATAACTTTTTTGGTCAACTTTTTTTAAAGTTAGGTTTACGGGTTAAAATGAAAGTTAGAAAATAAATATAAAAATCAAACAAGTGTGGCGGATTGTTCCACAGCATAAAAATAGGCGTAGGCTCCAGGGTGATGTTAAGAAGGAATATGGCGGTCTCAGACGGACTAGTCAACGGAGCAATGGGAATTATTAAAAAAATAAAGTGGCCAGCCCTTCGCCGTGATCAACTAGAAGCAGGAGAACTGTCCGAAGCAGCGTTCATTAAATTTGATGATCAAACTGTGGGCATTAGGGTAAAAGATGCGGAGGATCTAGTATCAATCACACCAGCATCTCCAACTTTTCAAGCGAATAAAGGTTACGGTGATGTTGAGAGGTTAATGTTCCCGCTAATTTTAAGTTGGGCTGTGACTGTTCACAAGCTCCAAGGTACAACATTGGAGAGGGCAGTGATGGATCTTGGTAAAAAAATTCGCGAAAGGTCAGATATATATGTAGCTTTAAGTCGAGTGAAGAATTTAGATGGTATCGCATTAAGTGATTTAGAGCCATGTTAGTTATTAATCAGACCACATGACAGCAAAGCACCACAGGAAATGCAACGTCTGAGACAGTTAAATCAAAATTAGTTTTTATAATTAACTAATAAAATTAAAAAAGACATAATGGAATCATGTTTCTTTTATACGTGATTTTTTTCATGTAAGCAGAATTAACGCAGTTGAGATGCGATCACTGCGTAGTATGTGTGGGGTGAGACTGATTGATAGGATTCCGATTTAGAAACCGGCGAGCATGTATGAGAAGAGTAATGAATGTAGAGGAAGCGCGTGAGATTGTAAGGATAGAAATACGTGGCGTTCCGTTGTCTCTGCCTACCCCGACGGGAAAAAGGCGTGAGTATATGTATGTATGTTTTTTTTCGTTCCCTCTCCAATCTTTCTCCTGTAATTTTCCTATAATTCATCTTGTAAATTGGTTATGGGTAGTTCTTAAGAGACAACACTTTAACCAACTAACAAAACGATCTGTAATTTATTGTACAGTTTAGCTTAATCCGTATATTGGCCAAATTATATATTTGAAATAATTGCAGTCTAAGTACAAAAAAAGTATTTGAACTTCGTTCTTCTGATTTATACGTCGTGTCCGTCTGCCATTGTCCGAAATGAAATAGTCGATATCGCATTTTCCCTTTCATAAATCAATATAAATTTTATTATTATATTAACGAGAGGAAATGAATAGCCCTCTGAGAAAAATAATATGTATTAGTTATAAATACCTTAATGTGTTTATAAATAAGTATATATGAAGTGATTAATACAGCGTAAAAGACGCTTGACCGTACTTGGTTGGGTAATGATTATGAGAGTCTGGTTTCCCGTGGTGGGGGGGAAGGTAGTCGTGCTACGGACGAGCTAGGTATACCTGGGGCTGTATGGCTAAGATCCTGGTGTTACGAAGGTAAATATTTCATTCGTCTTCGACATTCTGATTACAATGCCTATTTTATAAAATTTATTTTATTATTTTGCAACTTCAGTCTGCGTTTCAAGAGACTAAAAGCGTCTAGTTATAGATTGGTGTAGAAAAGTGTCAATAGTAAAGTCTGTATATATGATGTGTTATACATGATTATAGGCAAAATCTTGATACATCTGTGCCTAATTCGCGTGGTCATAACACCATAATGTATGTATCATATAATTATGTAGCAATTAAGTATGATATTTTTGTACCTATAAGAATTGTGGTAGCGCCATCTACCTTCCTATCTATAACTAATCGCATCAAGATCAATCGTTCCACGTACAAGTGTGAGCGATACCATATTTCCGTCTCCCTCTACCCCACTCCCTGGAAGAGGCACTGCCTTCGCCTGATTCGTCGCCGCGATCGTGGATGCGAGGGACAGTCGAGAACATTCCGCTCGCTGAGGACGTGTCCGCGATACCGTACCGCGCCGCACCGTTGTATGTGATTTATTACCGCTTCCACCAAGGAAAACCCGCTCGCGAATGGTGAATTGAAGTGAAAACAAGCAGCTGCATCACGAAACCACCAGGAGACTGCCCTACGGAAACGAAGAAGGTTGTATAAGGTAGGTGCCCTCCATCCTTGAAATATCCTATACCCACTCAATCACCCCTTAGCGTATCCATCTCCTAGGCGGCGAAGAACCGCTATCCTCTCTATACAGTCCATTTCCTTCTCCAAGTCGCCTAGAACCCTACGGTTTCGGTGTAAGGCCGAACCAAATTGATTGTATTACAAAAGCAAAAGGTTTATTTTTTGTAATCTTAGAATATTCTCGCTTGGCCATACAATAAAATAATTAATATATAATGTTTTAGAGTTTCAGAAGTGTTTCTTCCGTGATATGATCACTGATAATTGTTTTTATAAAAAAAGATTATTGTAGTTGTTAAAATATAATGGTTATCTTAATAAAGTTTTTCATTTCTGTTTCTAATTCATCCGTAACAAATTCTGATCCATCTAGGCACAAAATATTTGAATGTTGATATCTTGAAAACTACTTTATAATAAAAACGAGTCCCTCATTCAAATATTTAATAATTATGTTCTTTGGTATTCCTATTTCCATAATTATGAGCATGTATTACAGAGCTGAAAGTGTAATTGAATTAAATTTTGAAGAACTATCTTGATGGAGTCAGTCTTGTTTCATTCAATCCTTAGTTTTGTTCTATATTCACTTGTTTTGAAGCATACCGAAAAAAAATTGGCATTACCCCATATCCTTGAACCATTTTCCAAATTTCATAAAAAATCCACATAACTGTTATGACTGGGATTTGAACACTCGCCTTCAGAACGTAACGCGGATGTATTATCCATACGGCCATCGCCTTGTTGCTAGTTAGAGGCAAATTTAGCGAACACTTGACAGAGTGTTTACGTCATCTAACTTAAAACTGTCATTTCCAAATAATGAAATAGTCTTCAAACCTTTTTGTTAATTATTATGTTTGACGACCAGCCAGTTTGTCGTGTAGACGTCAGTAGTCCTTGACGACGGTAGTGATGACAAGTTGACATAACACCGGCCGTCACAATTATTATTCATAGGAATTTCAGCCTTAAGGATAGGTGAAAGTAAATAAAAAAATGCTCATAAACTAAAAACTACTGGGCCTACATGAATCATATTTTTATGGGACCAATTCGACACTATTCCGCATCAAACAAAAAAAGAATTACGTAAATCGGTTCAGAAAACTCGGCGAAATCGGTGTACATACATCGAAGAAAAAAATATACCGGCCGAATTGAGAACCTCTTCCTTTTTTTTTTTGTTTGAAGTCGGTTAAAAAATACCTAGCCCCTCCTATAGACGTATGCTCCATAGGTTCACATACATCACTGTGGACAAGCTCTAGCAAACTGGTTGCACGGGAGCCTTCAGTGGGGAATGGTTTTCTTGTTTGCTTACCTTCAAGACATGTTATGCAAGTCGAATTTTCTGTTCATTGTGACAGCTTTACACCTTCTGTACAGTTAGGTAATTTATTAAGATTAGTGAAATTTAAGTGACCCATTCTCTGGTGCCACAGTTAAATGTCATCATCAGTCTTGGCCATCATGACCTGTATGTCTTGATATTTACAAGTATTTAACAAATATGTTTCATTGATCAAATCTGCTTTTGCCACTAATTTGTTACTCGGGTTTAAATTGACAGCCATTCTCATTAAATGCTACTCAAAATCCACTTTTGATTATTTTGCTGACAGACAACAAATTAGTTTTCAATTCAGGCACAAATAAAACGTTTCTCACCTGTATTGCATCGGTGCTGCCATCTTTTGCATATACTTTGATACATACATTACCACAGCATTCAACTTTTGATAATTTGTTATTTGCAATTCGTATGATCGGTACAGGTGCAGGTTTAATTTCAGTAAGCCAGTCCCGGTGCATGGTCATATGCATGGATGCCCCTAAGTCAACATGCCAAAAATTGAAGTAATTTGCTGTTGATGCTGAAAAAGCTGCAACATACCCTGTTTTTTTCTGTTTTATTTTTTGTATTTTCATTATTGCCTGTCTTTTTAAACCAACAATTTTTGCCCAAGTGCCCATATCTATTGCAATTAAAACATCTGGGGCCTTTTTTATTTTTAGTGTGGTTATTTTTGGGTTGATTAGTTCTGGAGTTAGTATAAAGCGCGGTAGTGTCCGATGCCTTTACTTCTTGTAGTAGTTTATTTTTCACTAAATCGGCACTAATCTTTATAGCGGAACTCTCTAATCCCATAATCATTGGCTTGTACGTGTCTGGCAGCCCTGCCAACATTAATGTGCCTAACCACTCATCGTCAACATTGAATTTTATATTTCTTAACTGGTGCGGGGCTGTCATAATTTTATTCACATAGTCTTCGACTGATGAACTACTTTCTAGATTGGTGTTAATAAGTTCTTTTAATAAACCAAGTTTTCGAGTCAGTCCTCTATCTTCAAATGCCTTTGACAAGTTGTCCCATACCTCTTTGGCATTTTGTGCTTCTTGAATATGTACGTAGAGAATTGGGTCGACTAACAATATTAACTTTGACTTCGTTTTAGTATCTTTTTTAACTGAGTTGGAATCTTCGGCATCTGGTACTTTAAGAATGCAATTGTACAACTCTTCATCATTAATGAACCTGCTTCTTTTTTTCTTTTTGTACAACTGTTCATGTTGCAAGTACGCCTTGACAGCAAAACTTCAACTCGCCCAATTATCACGACCAGTTAACTTCTCAATAGACATCATTGAATTATTTTCAACCATATTTAGGTACATGTATTTATTATTCTATCAATAAATACTAAATAGCTGAAAACAAAACAATCCCGGCACGCCGTAACTAAAGTTTACTTTTACTATTTTCTTTACAAATACTGATTACAGCACAAAAACCACAATACACAACAGGCTTGGGACGGCCCATAACCATGCAATCTTTGCCTCTTCTTAAATATATTTACATTTCTATAATTACGACTTTATCATTTATAAAGTTGCCTCTTCATGAAAATAATAAAGTATAACATAAACATGTAAATGTTCTCTTTACTTAAATTCCACAAGTTAAGTTCGAATATTTCGCTTTCGTAAGCTTCCTTTTAAGACCTCCTTTTCTACATTCATTCTGTTCTTGGCAGGATACAGATATAGGATTGATATCAGTGCGCCAGTCTCGGTGCATGGCCGCATACATAGACGCTCCCGAATCCACATTATCAGTGGGCTAGTCCCGGTGTATAGTCACATGCATAGATGCTCTAGAATCTACACTCCATACATTTTTGAATCTTCGCCGAGGATGCTGAAATTACATTGACATAATGGACCTGCTTCTTTTTCTCTTTTTTATTATTACTACTTGTCTTCTTATGCCAACATTATTTACTGAGAAGTCTGTTCTTCAATACTATTAACGCATTTAAATCCTTTGCCGTTTATTTATTGGGCGCCTTTGGACTAACAGATTTCTGTGTTTGTAGTGGTGGTAAGTTCGGTAGTGTCTGATATCCTTCATTCCCTTAGTAATTTATTTATTACTGAATCAGCACTAATCTTCATACCGGAACAGTCTTGATCCATTATAATTAACACTTCTTGTAATCTGTGTCACGGTTCTCTATGCGTTTCTGACAACTCAATATTGTGCCAACCCCAACAATGTTAAAAGTTTTCTGATATTATTGGCCCAACCACTCATTTTCTACGTGTAATTTTCAATTATGTTTTTCGTGCACAGTTGTCAATAATTTTGTTTACATTATGTTCTTCGACTGATACCTATTGGTATTTATTAGTTCTTTATATAAGCAAAATTTTCATCCACCATCTTCAAATTTCTTTGCAAACTTTCCGAATCTATTTTGTATTTAAGCTTGGCTTACTTACTCGACATCATGAAATTACTTCGAGCTCTGTTTACATAACATTCAGTATCGTAAATAGTTAAAAACAAAATTCTTCACTCGAACACGATAACATCAAGAGAAATTATATTCGCCATTTTTTTTCGTAATTTTGCTTTTTGAATATCGCTCAAAATACAAATATAACTTTAAACGGCAGGTATGTCTGGGCACATAACCTGTTGTAATTAATAATTAATAGCAGAGACAGTTTGAATAGTGTATATTACTGTAACAATTAATATAAATAAGCAGACAACACAATGCCATAGCAAAAGAAAATATATGAGAATGATAGTGCACGTTTTACAATGATAGACAAGAGAAAAAGCCTACGTCATTTAAAAGAATATTTCTACAACGCAGTATTGCTATTAGAATTTGCGTCCACACTTTCATCACTTACAGATATCACTAATATGAGCTCTTATGATCAGGAATATAATAACATGATCGTGACAAGTAAGAAGCCGTTTGACCCAGACGCCGATACAGGCCAGTGTGATGGTTTAAATGATTCGGTGAAAAAGGACAATCATAAATTCAATAAATGCAGAAGTTCATTGGAAAGTGAACTCTTTTACAAACGTCAGCAAGAACTACTTTTGAGGCTCCGAAATACTCTGAGAGAAAGACGAATGAAACGCGAGAGTAGTAAGGCACAAGGTAATTCAAAACATATGGAAGAATGGGCAGGAACTAAGGAGTTTGAATAAATAATAAAACTTCTTCTACTTCTACATACAAGGAGAAGGTTTCGTTTATAAGAGTAGTTTTATAAGCTGTATGTCTCTGTAAAAACTAAGAACAATACGAATGAATAGAAAAATGCAGCGAAATCGAATTGCTTGAACATATTGACTGGTTTTAGCCATGAAATATGTACCTTCGTGTTGCAGAAGTCAGAAAGCAGGCTGTGCAAGAGCTTATATTCTGTCAAATGTATTTAGACTCGTAATAAAAGCTTGGACTTTGGATTTTTGGATGGACTCAAAGGGGAAAGTCTTTGATGGAATGGGGATAGCACCAGAATAAAAGCGCAGAAACACAGCTTTTCACAAAACCGGTATTGACTAAAGCTCCTTAAGAAATCTACAAGATCTTAAACGGACATTATGACATTGAGGAGTTTGATAAACTATTTGTGCGCAATGAAAATATCCACCTCAGAGGCCACCACCTTAAATTATGTACCAGTTTCTCAAACAACAACCCTCATCGACACTATATCAGTAACCGTGTAGTCAGAATGTGGAACAAGCTCCCAGCAGAAGTAGTCTCAGCCCAAAATGTTAATCAGTTCAAGAACAAACTGGACAAGCACCTACTTAGTACTGCAACAGGAACTAGTGGGCAATAGCAGGATATAGGCAATTATCAGTTGTATCAACTGCCTGCCTGATAATTAATAATAATAATAATAATAATAATACGACTTTCACAGGACACTTTAGACCAAATAAAGGACGAAGTACGTAAGAGTCTAGAAGAAGAAACTAGTGAAGATTTAAACGTTATAAATACGTCAGAACAAACACAAAACATTCCTCATCAATCACAGTCTATAAATGAATTACATACATTAAACCTAGAAGCCATCTCACCAACCACATCAGACACCAGTCAAAACTCACAAACTATTACTTCAAACATATCACGCACACAATGCGAAGCATTCACTCAAAATGCATCCACTCAAACAAATCTTTCTCTAGAAACCATAACACAACTGACACTAATCACACAGCCCGTAGAAACAACCGAGCTTGAGATAGAGACGACTGAAACACATGAATTAATAAACCAATTGGAAACAGTTCTTATTAAATACACAGGCACAGATCCTACGATGCGCCCTAAGCTACCAAAACTGAGAGAGAGCAAGAAACTCTATGGATTAATTGATATTTTTAATAGACAAATACTGAACCGATTTTATTCTTTAGATTCTGATCTCGTTTCATTACACACGCTAATATACTGCAGTGCGTATGTCATATGTCAAAATTTAGGGTATAACATACGAACACATAACCCAGCCTCACAAAGTAAAACTCATAAAAGGAGTAAACCTGCATGGCAAATAAGACTTGAAATTGATATAAAAAATTTAAGAGCTGATATAGGTAGATTGACACAGTACATAAATAACAATAGATCTAGAAAGATAGTAAAAGCGGTTGAAATTATATTCAGTAAAACAAAAGTACATACTATTCATGAACCAAATAATGCTAGGCCAGTAGAATATTTAGACACATTGAAACAAAAATTAACTTTAAAATCTCAACGACTAGCAAGATACTTAAAGGCGCTACAAAGAAAAGAAGACAATAAACTATTTACAACAAATGAGAAGAATTTTTATAGATCATTTAGAGATAGTAGAATACAGAGAAGTAACAACAATATTATCCCTGAACCAAGTGAACTCAAAAACTACTGGGCCGATTTATGGGAAACACGAAATTATCATAACGATAACGCAAAGTGGATCGATGAAGAAAGAGATAGAATGATTGAGGTTGATGAAATGGAATTAATTGATATAACACCAGAAGATGTAGCAATAGTCACTAGGAGATTGAAGAATTGGAAGGCAGCCGGCATAGATAACATTCACAATTTCTGGTACAAAAGGTTTTTCACATTACATCGTATATTAGCTAAAAACATCACAGAAATCATTGCAGGTGAACAACCGTTACCCAAATTTATCACCAAAGGGGTTACTTATATGCTCCCCAAAAGCAGTGATACGTCAAATCCCTCTCAGTATCGCCCCATTACATGCCTGCCAACAATCTACAAACTTATCACTTCGCTTATTACACGAAATATTAATAGTCACCTTCATCGAAACAATATACTGGCAGAAGAACAAAAAGGATGTAGGCAAAATCATAGAGGATGTAAAGAACAGCTCATAATAGACTCTACCATATTAAAATGTGCTCATACGCAAAAGAGAAACATAAGTATATCATATATAGATTACAAGAAAGCTTTCGATAGCGTTCCCCATTCCTGGTTACTCAGAATCTTACAAGTATATAAAGTTAACCCTACCATCATAACTTTCTTAAAAAATGCTATGTCTGAGTGGCGAACGACACTACACCTTAATAATGGTACGGATACTGTCACCACAGATGAAATTCACATTAGGAATGGTATTTTTCAAGGAGATTCTCTCAGCCCTCTATGGTTTTGCCTTGCATTGAACCCATTATCTCACCTACTCAACAATACAGCATATGGTTATAAATTAAATTCACTTACAACCATAACTCATCTCATGTATATGGATGACATAAAATTATTTGCTAAGTCTGAAAAATGCTTACAGTCTCTAATAGAACTAACCGCGCAGTACAGTAGAGATATAAGCATGTCATTTGGCCTAGATAAATGCCGCACACTACACATTCACAGAGGTAAGATAGTTCATAACATTAATTATAATGCAGACGAACCTAATACATTTGAATCTATGGGACCAACAGATACTTATAAATACCTAGGTATTCACCAGTCCAACACCATCGACCACAGTAAAATAAAAAAAATCTATGCACTGAGTTCACAAACCGATTGAAATTAATATGCAGAAAACAACTTTACTCGAAAAATCTTTTCAAAGCCCTTAACACCTTTGCAATACCCATATTAACATTTTCATTTGGTGTAGTTAAATGGACACGTACAGACATCCGTAACTTAGAAATTAAAATCAGGACCACTTTAACACATCACAACTACCTACACCCCAAGTCAGCCATTGAAAGAATCTCCGTAAAGAGAGAAAAGGGAGGAAGAGGACTTATAGATTTAAATATATTATGGGAATGTCAAATTCAAAACCTACGAGATTTTTTCTATAGTAAAATCATGACTAGCAGTATTCACTCAGCCATAGTAGATCTCGACAAAAGTTGTACTCCGCTAAACTTATCCAACAGGAACATAATTTATAAAACCCCACTCAATCATATCATAGACAAGAATAATAAATGGCGCTCGAAAGAACTACATGGAAGACATTTGCATGATTTAGAACAGCCACATGTAGACATAGACGCCTCAAATAAATGGTTAAAATTTGGGGTCATTATTTCCAGAGACTGAGGGCTTCATAATTGCCATACAAGATCAGGTCATTAACACGAAAAACTACAAAAAATATATTGTAAAGGATTCTACCGTTCAAAATGATAAATGTAGGAAATGTCATCGCGCCTCCGAAACTATACAACACATAACCAGTGCATGTCCAAACTTAGCTCAGACCGACTATACCCACCGACACAATCAAGTTACTCATATTATTCATCAGAAGTTAGCTATAAAACATAACCTTTTACCATCTAAAGTTGTACCCTACTATCAATATGTTCCTAAACCAGTGCTTGAAAATAATAATCACAAGATATATTATGACAGAGCAATATTAACTGATAAAACAATACACAACAATAGACCGGATATAACCATGATAGATAAAAAAAATAAATACGCATACATTATAGATATAGCAGTCCCTAATACACACAACCTACAAAAGACAATAACCGAAAAAATACATAAATACACAGATTTAAAAGAGGAAATAATTAGAATTTGGAAGATGAATACAGTTTATATAGTGCCTCTGGTGCTATCTTGCACTGGTATAATACCGACACACCTTCATCACTACCTACATCAAATAGAATTGCCTACAAATACATATATAACTATGCAAAAAGCTGCCATATTAAACACGTGTAGAATAGTTCGAAAATTTGTACAGGAAGACTTAAATATTGAACCGAATCCCCTAAATGAATCTCACTTGGCTTAGGCCCGTGGTTTCATTAAATTACCGGCATTCTTTAAATGCTGAGAAATACAAAATCTTGACCAAAATAATAATAATAATTAGAAACTGATAGGACTATGTACTGCAAAAAACTTCACGACCAATTTATTTTAAAATTTCCACATTTAAAAGTTTCCGCGCAACGAATAGCCGATCAAAGAAGGGTTATTGTTAGAAATAAAATGTTATCAGATGATATTATGCAAAGGTTAAAACAGGAAGTCACTGAACAGCTAAGACTAGATGAACACACGCAACAGCCCTTTTTGCCAGATACAATACAACCACCCAACACTCAAGAACATATTTCGCAGGCTACACCAATCCCACTTTCACCAAATATTCCAGTTTTAGATGCATCGTCGAGTACGTTAACTAACCCACATACGATACCACAGACTCAATCAAACGTTTCTACTCAGACAGGCTCACTACTCACTGTATTACAAGATTCAATTACCCAACCATCAGAATACACAATGACCCAGAACATAACTCAACAAGACACAATGACATCTGAATTCATAAATAACTTACAGACAGCACTTATACTATACACCGGTACTGACCCGACAGCCCGTCCAAAACTACCAAAACTGAAAGCATGCAAAAATCTTTACACTTATTTAGATATTTTCAATAAGCAAATATTATACAGATTTTTCTCAATTGACTCAGATTTAATCGAAATTCATACATTGATTTACTGTAGCGCGCTTGTCATTTCTGAGAAACTAGGATATAAAGTCCGAAGCCCTAACGCTAACACGCCACATAATACCGAAAAGTCTCTAAAGCCCGCATGGCAATTAAGGATTGAAAATGATATCAAAAATTTAAGAGCAGATATAGGCAGATTAACGCAGTATATTAATAACAACAGGAGCAGAAAAGTAGTAGCAGCAGCTGAGGTTATTTTCAGAAGAACAAAAGTCCACACAATTCATGAAAGAAACAATATTAGGCCAGAAGAATATCTAGATACCTTTAAAAAACTAACAGTAAAATCAAAACGATTAGCGAGATACATGAAAGCTTTGCAGAGAAAGGTAAATACTAATCTATTTATTTCAAACGAAAGAGGCTTTTACAGAATGATTAATAGAGGAGATACACATCCCACACGAGAAATGCCTAATTCAGATGACCTGAAAAACTACTGGGCCGATTTATGGAAAAAGCGACAGGACCATAATGATACAGCTAGATGGATACAAGATGAAGAATGTAGAATGATGAATGTAGAGAGTATGGAGTTGGATGACATTACGGTGGACGATTTAGAGATAGCCACTAGAAGATTGAAAAACTGGAAAGCAGCAGGATCAGATAGGATACACAACTTTTGGTATAAAAAGTTTTATATGCTACATAATGTTTTAGCAAGAAATATTTCAAATATTATAAGGGGTGAACAAGAAATACCAAAATTCATCACAAAAGGAATCACTTATATGTTACCTAAAAGCAACAACACTCTAGACTCAACACAATATCGCCCAATTACATGTCTGCCAACTATATACAAAATCATTACATCATTAATTACTCACAAAATCAACAAACACTTAGAATTTAATAACATTATGGCTGAAGAACAAAAAGGCTGCAGACAGGGACATCGAGGATGTAAGGAACAGTTAGTTATAGACTCCACAATCTTAAAACACGCCCATAGCAACAAAAGAAACCTTCATATTTCATATATAGACTACAAAAAAGCTTTTGATAGTGTACCTCATTCTTGGTTAATTCGAGGCCTTCAGATCTATAAAATCAGTCCTGCCATTATCAACTTTCTAAAAAATGCCATGTCAGACTGGAGAACATCATTACATCTGTCTAACGGTAAAGATACCATAACTACAGACGAAATCAACATCGAAAATGGCATTTTTCAGGGAGACTCACTGAGTCCACTGTGGTTCTGCCTCGCCTTAAATCCTTTATCTAATCTTCTCAACAGTACTGCTAATAGGTATAAGTTAAATTCTGACACATTCATCACACATTTAATGTATATGGACGATATTAAATTATTTTCTAGAACGGACAAATGCCTTAATCAGCTTTTAAAAGATACAATTAAATTCAGCACAGACATAAATATGTCATTTGGATTAGATAAATGTCGCACATTACATATACAAAAAGGAAAAATTGCAAACATTCAAATGAACGTGACTGAAACTAACATATTTACATTTATGCAACCATCAGACACATATAAATATTTAGGTATATACCAGTCTAATATTATCAACCACACACAAATTAAAGAACAGCTAGTATCAGAATACACCAAAAGACTTAATCTAATATGTAAAAAACAGTTATACTCAAAGAATTTGTTTAAAGCAATAAACACTTTTGCTATACCCGTATTAACATATTCTTTCGGTTTAATTAAATGGACGCGCACTGACATAAACAGACTAGATATTAAGACAAGAACTACACTAACTAAACATAACTATGCTCACCCTAAATCAGCAATAGAGAGAATTTCAGTAAGTAGGCAAAAAGGAGGCAGAGGATTAATAGATCTAACCATACTGTGGGAAGGACAAATCCAAAAGCTAAGAGACTTTTTCTACGATAAATCCCAACATAGTAAAATTCATGCATCAATAACAGAAATAGATACGAACTTTACTCCTTTGAACTTAACTATGAAAGACATCATTTTTAAAAAAGTAGATGACCACAGGCTTGAAAAAATATGTAGATGGCGAACAAAAGAATTGCATGGCAGACATCTCCATGATCTAGAACAACCGCACGTAGATTTAGATAGTTCCAATAGGTGGCTTAAATTAGGATCCCTCTTCCCTGAAACCGAAGGATTCATGTTAGCAATACAAGATCAGGTAATTAATACTAAAAATTATAGTAAATTCATTCTTAAAGACCCTAACATACAAAATGATAAATGCAGAAAATGCCAACGCGCATCTGAAACCACGACACGGAACGGACGGATGGTCTTGTCAGAAAATAAATAATACGCTGATAGCGAGCGTTTTCCGTTATTTACATACTTGTTTATTGTCCTCTGGCGTGTACCGTCTATCCAAATAAGTGTAATGAGCTGCACTACGTCCACACAGCGAATAAATACCCCGAGAGAGTGACCTGGATACATTGTGGACAGTTGCAGTTTACATTACGTGAAGAGCATTAAAGAACGCTCACGGCTAAGTGTATTTCGAATTTTGGACAACATTCAGCCATTTTAAGTCTGATTAATGGTGCAGAATTTACTGGTTTTTCATTGTCAAATTTAATAAAGATCAGTGATCATGAATAATATGAGTAGTTTGTAATTTTTTAAGAGTAACTTTGTCGGTTAGTTAATTAGTAATACCATTAATTAGTAATACAATTAGTAATACCATTTGCATTTCAAAAATATTTCAAGAAAAGCTAAATTTAATTGTCATATCTACAAATATAATACTGTAAGATTATTATCAGAGTTGGTACATAGAAATTATGAATAAGACAACTTTCTTTGGTTAGAACAACGCCATTATAATTCAAGGGTCGCAGTTTTTGTTTCGCATCTTGTCACTTATTTCGTCAGTCTACTCGTTAGATATTAAGCTCTCCGTCATATCACTGAAACTGTATTTGGTGAATATTATTTTCCGGTTAATTAAAATAGCTTTCTTCTGACTTCAAATAAAAAAAAGGAGGAGGTTCTCAATTCGGCCGGTATATATTTTTTTTCGATGTATGTACACCGATTTCCCCGAGGTTTCTGAACCGATTTACGTAATTCTTTTTTTGTTTGATGCGGAATAGTGTCGAATTGGTCCCATAAAAATATGATTTATGTAGGCCCAGTAGTTTTTATTTTATGAGCATTTTTTCATTTACTTTCACCTATCCCGAAGGCTGAAATCTCTATGTATAATAATTATTGTGACGGCCGGTGTTATGCCAAATTGTCATCACTACCGTCGTCAAGGACTACTGACGTCTACACGACAAACTGGCCGGTCATCAAACATAATAATTAGCAAAAAGGTTTGAAGACTATTTCATTATTATAAAATAGTCTTCAGACGACGTTGTTAACTTTTTGACACCTACCGCCTTTTTTGGGCGGTAGGTGTCAAAAAGTTAACAGCTGATAAAAATTATCAAGTTTTTATTTAATTAATTTATAGTATAATAGTGAGTTTAAATTGTTGTATTATCTCAGAAAAGACAGTACTTACATGAACAGTATTTTTTATGTAATAAACATCCAGTAAACTACACCACCTGCCAGCACTTACATACTCACTTCCATTCTTCACAACACTCATAGAAAACCACTGCAAAACAAAGATGTCACAACTTGCTGATATTAAAAAGGCTCAGGACAGTCTTGAGGAGTCCTTCTCAAAGAGGATGGCAGAGCTTGAGGCACAGCTGCAAGTTGCGGGACCGGCAAAGGAAACTGTTGCAAAAGTAGCCGACGAGTTCCGAACCTTTAGAGAACTGATGTTGTCAATGCTTAGCCTTCTGCGCAAACAGGTGAATGAATGTTGCTATAGTATCGATGCTATAGAGACTAGGCACAGGCGCAAGGCTCTTGTGTTTCTTGGGGTGCCAGAGGATGAGAAAGAGGACTGCAGGGCTTCAGTTCTTAACATTGTTCACCGTCTGGAGCTTTCCACCGTGGCGGCACCTGATATCAATGTTTGTCACAGAATTGGATCGCCTAAGAAGGATCACCAGCGACCAATATTGGCCTGGTTTACTAATGGAGATGCCAGAACAGCAGTTTGGAAGGCCAAGACCAAACTTAAGGGTGCAGCTATATCGGTCAAGGAGTTCCTAACGAAACCACGGCAGGCTATATTCACAAAGGCTCGACAACACTTCGGGATGCGGGCATGTTGGACCCAGAACGGCGTCATCGTGGCTAAGGCATCCGATGGTAGCCGCCTTAAGATAACCACCATGGAGCAGCTAAACTCCGTGATACTGAAGCACTCCAGGGCTGCAAGCGGCTTATCTTCGGCGAGCAGGAGCGACACTGCGAGTGGTACGTCCAACACAAGCGCTAAACTGCGTAAATAATCAATCGTTCTAGATTCGCTCTTATTTCATATGTACTTCAACGTTAGTTACAATCATTTACGCATGTATTCAAGATAATCTTAATATTGATTTGTTTACATTAGCTCTTAGCCACCGTTACCTACAATATTATGTATAATGAGTAAACCATGATACCCACATTTATTTAGTCACATTTATCGCGTTTGCTAATTTGTTTATTTTGCTGTATTGACAAGTCTGAAATCAGCTGTCAAATTGACATTGACGTGAAACTTCTGCCTTATGCGTTCGGAAACATTATTGCTTTGGTTTTTTTTTTTCGTTTTGCTTGTGTGAGCTGGCGGGTGGTGCAGAGATGTTTAGTATTCATTAATATATTTTATTCTTGCAATTTTTTAAAAACAATTAGGTATATATTATTTAGTATATTAGTATTTATTATAATTTTATATATTTTGTATTATTTATTTTATGGATAATTATTCGGATGACGATGCATGTCTGTCTGCTTATGATACAGCTGACTCTGACTTAAGTGAAAATAATAGTTTTTGTTCCGCTGATAGCAATTTGGGTGACTGCTTGCGACAATCCTTCGTTGCTCAGCAATCCCAGCCATGGCTTAATGTTTGCCACATAAATTCGCAAAGGATACCCAGCCATCACAACGACTTACTGGAGACATTTTCCGATATTAATGTACACGCTGTCCTGATTTCGGAGAGTTGGCTAAAACCTGAACTTCTTTCTACATCTTACTCTCTACCCGGCTTCATTTTAATACGGAATGACCGTGTCGGTAAGAGAGGGGGTGGTGTCGCTATTTATCTCTGCAGTGCCATTCCATTCAAAATTATTGAGTCATCAACGGCTTCTTCACCTGCAGAATATCTTTTTCTCGAAATAGACGTCAAAGGGGCTAAAGCCGTTCTTGGCGTTGTCTATTGTCCACCGACTCTCGATTATTTCTCCAGTATCAGGCCGATACTGGAATCTTTAGGGTCAGAGTATGAACATCACATTATCATGGGCGACTTCAATACCAATCTCCTTTCTCTCCAATCCAGCCGTGTTCCCGTAAACTCCTTGAAAAAATTGAGTCAGCCAACCTCCACATTCTGCCACTACAACCCACTCACCACAACACTGATGGGGAGGATACCTGGCTCGACTTAATTATTACATCTTTTCCTGCCCTAGTTTCCTTGCACGGACCATTTCCTGCTCCCGGCTTTTTCCGTCACGACCTTATTTTCTTCTCATACCGCCTAAAACCCCCCAAATCCTCGCCTAAAGTTCTGCACAGGCGTTGTTTTGGTCGTATGAATTTTGTCAAACTCTGTGAAGATGCGGCTAATATTAACTGGGAAGCTATGGAATGTTCATCGACAATTGACGAAAAGGTTCGTATTTTTAACCCTTGAGGTGCGATCAAACTAAAGGCAAAGTGCCACAAGTGCGAAAGGTCACGTTGCTGCAAATTTTTATTGGCGTAGGTTACCGATTTTTTTTTTATTATGACACCTTAATATAATTATATCACATAAATTGCATATCATTGTGTTGGTTATAAAATCAGCTATCATAATAATAACATGAATTACAACTAAATACTCACTTTTTCGGCAAAACAAGCTAACAAACTTAGAGGTTTGTTTTTTTCACTCGTTCACACAAACATTTCATCACATATTAATGAATTTCATTACTTGTTTGGTTCATAAACACAAAAACATTATCACATATGCCTTAAGGTTTTCACACAATACATTATTAATTTGTAACAAACGAATCTAATGCCCCTAAAAAAATTATAATCCGAACGCGTAACAAAAAGTTCGCCGTGCCAGGCAGCCATGTTACTGTTACGAACACTGTGGCTGTGAATTATTTACCATTTGAAACACGATAACAGTGAAAATGTACAACAATGCTAGAATTTAGTTGCTAAAATATGTTTTCAGATAAATAATCTGGGTACTTTTATGTCTTTCATAACTATTAAAAGAATATTTATCATAAAGCACTTACGAAAATAGCGAGTTTCTAGAGTAGAAATAGCCCTTATAAAAAGTGTTTGCCTTTTATCACTGTATTTCTTGTCTTTGTCACGAATAATGTCACTTCACAATTAATATTTATTTATTTCTGAGTAAATCTATATAAGTATCTTTATAAAATATTCACCGGTTTCTTCCACAAGACAACTTTCATTATAAAGATCGCGGAACAAAACACAACAATGGCGGACGCTTTCGCAACTGAGACACAGATAATTATATTTCAATATTTTTTGGCGCGTTTCGTTTCCCTCACCCTTCTAAAACGATTTAAATGCATAGAATATGAATTATTCTAATAGTTACTACTTTCATTTCTTGGTTTAAGTAAAACAAAACGTGAAAAAACCGCTACCAATAGAACGATTTTTAATTGAGCCTCAAATACTTCAGACCACCAAAATTATAGCACGACCGTGCGTGCTGTAATCACGTGGGGGGTAGTAATGTTTGCCAACTCTATGATGTCCATGCCCCTATAAGAAAAGTGAAATTAAAGCGCCCACCGGCACCCTGGATTACGAGGGGTGTGCGAATGGCCATGAGGCGCAGGGACCGAGCTTTCCGGAACTATAAAAAGGACCGCTGCGACAATACCTGGAACCTTTTCAAGTCTGCAAGGAATCGGTGCAATCAGATGGTACGCAACGTTAAACGCCAATACATTCTGCATAACATTTCTTACTCATCCCCTGCCGATATCTGGAAGTTTCTTGGAACTTTAGGTATCAGCAAAAAAACTGTCTTGGGACACTCAGTCTGCATGACATCAATACTCATTTCACAACCACCACTACATTGGATCACCAGACTGAATGCCTCACAGTAAACAACTTAGCTTATTCAACACGACCCAAAATAGATTTTTTTCATTTTTCTCCACTAGCCCCGGATGAGATCAAGAAGATACTCCTCTCTATAAAGTCTAATGCAGTGGGATGCGACAAAATTAGCCGTCGCATGATCACTACTATCCTAGACCAACTCCTTCTAGCCATCTCGCATATCATTAACATTTCTCTTACTTCTGGCACCTTTCCAGCCCTGTGGCGTAAAGCTTATGTTATTCCTCTGCCCAAAATCCATAACCCTTCTCACCCGAATCACTTTCGTCCCATATCTATTCTTCCTTTCTTGTCCAAAGTCCTAGAGTCCTGTGTCCAGAGGAAATTGTCTAGATTTGTCTACACAAATAACTTACTAAGCCCCTACCAATCTGGTTTCAGGCCTGGACACAGTACTACAACCGCCCTCCTCAAAGTGACTGGCGATATTAGGGAAGGCATGGAGAACACCAAAGTCACTGTGTTGGCTTTGGTTGATTTTTCGAATGCCTTTAATACCGTCAGTCACGATGTCCTGCTATCCGTCCTTACCCATCTGATGATCTTTTTGGTGGTCTGAAGTGTTTGAGGTTCGAAGCTCTGGATTGGTTCTCAAGTTATCTTCGAGGACGCCAGCAGTCTGCCCGCCTCGACGAGTTATCATCGAAGTGGCGTGACAATGGCTCTGGTGTTTCTCAAGGGGGTATTCTTTCTCCTTTATTATTTTCTATGTTTATTAATCTCCTAACTCACAATCTTCAATTGGCTTATCATCTGTACGCCAATGACTTGCAGATATACTCTCAGGCAGATGCCTGAGAGTATATCTGCAAGTCATCGGCGTACAGACAGATGTTGAGGATGTCTCTACAGCAGTTCACGAGGTTAACAGGGATCTAAGCGCCATAAAGAACTGGTCACACAAGTTTGGTTTGTCCGTAAACCCCAGCAAATGCCAAGCAATCATAATTGGTAGTCAATTGGCTATTAAAAGATTAGACCTCTCAACTTTACCATCATTAGTCTATGACAGCAACATAATAGAAATGTGCCCAGTTGTCAAAAACCTTGGCTTACATTTAGACTGCACGTTAAGCTGGCGAAACCATGTCACTGAAACCAGCAAAAAGGTTACTGGTACTCTCCGTGCTATCAATCGATTAAGAAACTTCCTTCCACCCAAAACTAAAACAATGCTTGTGCAAACTTTGGTATTTCCCTTGATCGACTATGGTGATGTATGTTACTATGACCTGAATGCAGATCTTCTTAACAAACTTGACCGTCTTCTCAATAACTGCATTCGATTTTTTTTCAATCTTCGCAAGTATGACCACGTGTCTACTTATCTTTCCTAGTTGAAGTGGCTTCCTATTCGTCAAAGACGCAGTCTGCGTGCTCTCTCTCACTACTCTCTATTCTATCCTCATGTCTCCCAATACTCCTGAATATTTAAGTTCTTACTTCCAGTACTTAAGCAGCAACCACAATCGTGACCTTCGCTCATCTAATAACCTTCTCCTTCTTTGTCCTTCTTATAGATCTTCTTTCATCCACTCTTCTTTTCCTACCCAAGCTATTCTTCTCTGGAATGACCTTCGTCTCGAAATCAGGACGGCCACTAATAAGTATTGTTTTAAGGGTAAAGCAGCTATTATTGGCTAAGTTAGCAGAACTATCGTAACATTTATAATTATATATTTTATGTATTGGTATATATTTATTACTTGGGTATATAGTTATTTATATATGTAAATCAAACTCAACCTTTTAGAATACACCTACTATTAATCTCTGCACCACTCTAAGGTAGACTGGCAGAAAATGCCTAAGGCATTAGGTCCACCTATATACGTTAACTGTCTTACTAATAAACATTTACCCGCTGCTTATAACAAGGTTATAACAAAAACGTTACTAATAAACGCGCTCGAGCTATACACATGTTATAACGGCTGTGTAAGTTGTACGCAATTTTGTACAGCCCTTATATGTACAGTCCGTAGACCTCGTATAACCCGCGCATAACTTACAAACTTGTGTTGATTTTTCTAAAGATATGGATTAATTACATTATTTTGATAATTTTGACGAGATCGAGACCAAGAAAGAAAAAGAAAAATCAAATCAAATCTCGGTATCATCATTTTATTTTAGAAGATGATGAGTTTAAGAGTAAATATAGATTAACGAAGGCGCATGCAAAGTAAGTGGTAGATTTAATCCGGGGCAAAATAGAACAGAGTACTAGAAGTGGTGGCTTTTCTGCAGAAGGAAGACAGGAAGTGCAAGATGATGCCGTAGGCATTCACGGCACGGCATGACCGGCACGGCAGTAACCAATATATGCCGTCGAGTTGCTACTGCTCTAGCAAAGAGAGCAGACCAATTTATAATTATGCCACGAACTCTTGAAGAAGAAAAGCGAGTCATAGCAGGATTTCGAAATATATGTGGCTTCAAAAATGTAACAGGTCAAAATTAAAAAGGTTGGTGGTGACAATGCACAATACTATACTAATAGGAAAGGAGTATATTCAATAAACGTGCAAGTGGTATGCGATTCCAGACTATTAATAAGGGACATTGTAGCACACTGGAGGGGAAGTACTCATGATTCCCGAATTTTTTGAGAAAGTCGAATACCGCAAAGATTTGAAAATGGAGAATTTCATAGCCGTTTATTGGGTGATGCAGGTAATGGACTTACAGGCTACTTGTTTACACCTGTACTAAATCCTGCTTATATTAAGGAGGAGGCCTACAACAAGGCTCATATACTTACTAGAATCCCATTGGAAAGACGCTGTGGTGTGTGGAAACAGAGGTTTCGATGCCTTTTACATGGATTTAGTGTGTCATTGGAAAACGTTTAACTGTATATAGTTGCACTTGCAGTTCTACACAATATTGCAATTAAAATGGCGGGAAATGCAGAAATAAAGGACATAAAGCCAGGAGAAAACAATATCAGTCAAAGGTCACGAGGTGTTCAAGATAATGCGAGTAGACAAGTTGCAAGACAATTATTAATTGATTAATTTTTTAAATATACTCAATTAATTATTTGAAATAAAATACATTTTAGTTTTCACCTCTTTCATAAAATTTTTAACAAAAGAGGTGATATAATAAACCACAAACAAAATAAACCTACGGCAAGAAAAATCCAGAGAGGTTGGATGTTGACTTAAGATTATAGGTATTTCTTTGGAAAAATCATACGATTTGACATTTTAAGAGGCGTTCAAAAGTACAGTATAAAACTTTTACTAAAGTGAAATATTAAATTATGCATTATTTACTATTTTACAGTTAAAATTCTACATTCGTACGCTATTGACGTTGTTTTTGTCATAATTATTTATTAAACATTTTTACAATCAGTATTAAATACGTAAAAACATAAAATGAATTTAGTGGTCATTTGATAATATTAGTTTTCAGAACATTTCTGACAATATTGCCAGTGATAAGAGTTGTAACTATTTAATAGTTACTCAAAGCTTATTCATGGTTTATTGGTCAAGTAGTGTGTAAATAGCTATATAACGCTTAATCAGTGAATAACTATTACGATGTTAAACAACGGTGTAAGGAATTTTTATTAGTAAGACAGTTTGTGTATAAAGCTAATAAATAAATAAAATTATTTGGAAATGACAGTTTTAAGTTAGATGACGTAAACACTCTGTCAAGTGTTCGCCAAATTCGCCGCTTACTGGCAACAAGGCGATGGCCGTATGGATAATACATACCCTTACCGTTCTGAAGGCGTGTGTTCAAATCCTAGTCATAACAGTTTTGTGGATTTTTAGTAAATATATTTTGGCGAAAAATAGCTAAAAAATCTAGGAAAATGCTAAAAAGCAATACTTGATATTTTTTAGAATTTATGTCTGTCTGTCTGTCTTTCCCTATATTGCTAAAGATCTCTGAAATGGCAAAAATGATTTCAATAAAACTTACACTCATGTACAAAGGATACTCAAACCTATAAAATAGTATATGTTCCCCACCACGTGAAACCAGACTCTCATAATCATTACCAAACCAAGTACGGTCAAGCGTTTTTGACGCTTTATTAATCACTTCATATTTACTTATTTATAAATACGTTAAGGTATTTATAACTAATACATATTTTTTCTCAGAGGGCTATTCATTTCCTCTCGTTAATATAATAATAAAATGTATATTGATTTATGAAAGGGAAAATGCGATATCGACTATTTTATTCTGCACAATGGCAGACAGACACGACGTATAAATCAGAAGAACGAAGTTCAAATACTTTTTTTTGTACTTAGTTAGACTACAATTATTTCAAATATATAATTTGGCCAATATACGGATTAAGCTAAACTGTACAATAAATCGTTTTGCTAGTTGGTTACAGAAATATTCCCATAGACATCGAAAGTGTTGTCTCTGAAGAACTAACCATAACCAATTTACAAGATGAATTATAGGAAAATTACAGGAGAAAGATTGGAGATTGAACGAAAAAAAACATACATACATATACTCACGCCTTTTCCCCGTCGGGGTAGGCAGAGACAACGGAACGCCACTTACTTCTATCCATACAAACCTCACGCGCTTCCTCTACATTCATTACTCTTCTCATACATGCTCGCCGGTTCCTAAATCGGAATCCTATCCATCAGTCTCACCCCACAGATACTACGCAGTGATCGCATCTCAACTGCGTTAATTCTCCTTTCTTAAAAAAAAATCACGTATAAAAAAAACATGATTCCATCATGTTTCTTTTTAATTTTATTAGTTAAATATAAATATTAATTTTGATTTAACTGTCTCAGTCGTTGCATTTATTGTAGTGCTTTGCTGTCATGTGGTCTGTTTAATAACTTAGATGGCTCTAAATCACTTAATGTGATACCATCTAAATTCTTCACTCGACTTAAAGCTACATATATCTGACCGTGTGCGATTTTTTTTCCCAAGATCTATCACTGCCCTCTCCAATGTTTTACCTTGGAGCTTGTGAACAGTGACAGCCCAACTTAAAATTAGCGGGAGCATTAACCTCTCAACATCACCGTAACCTTTATTCGCTTAAAAAGTTGCAGATGCTGGTGTGATTGATACTAGATCCTCCGCATCTTTTACCCTAGTGCCCACAGTTTGATCATCAAATTTAATGAACACTGCTTCGGGCAGCTCTCCTGCTTCTAGTTGATCATGGCGAAGGGCTGACCACTTTATTTTTTTAATAATTACCATTGCTCCGTTGACTAGTCCGTCTGAGACCGCCATATTCCTTCTTAACATCACCCTGGAGCCTACGCCTATTTTTATGCTGTGTAACAATCCGCCACACTTGTTTGATTTTTATATATATTTTCTAACTTTCATTTTAACCCGTAAACCTAACTTTAAAAAACGTTGACCAAAAAAGTTATGTACTTATTAACTTAAAAGGTAAGCAAATTGTAATTTTTTGATTAAATTAAAAAAAATACTCGCTTAGTATATATGCTTCTAATTAATTTTATAAAAATAAATCTGCATGAAAATTATCAATTCTCTAATAAATAAATAACGGATTTATTGGAGACCTAGCTTCCCCACGTGTATATATGTGTTGCTTGAAATCGCGTGTGTCGCTAAGGGTTAATATTTATCTATACTTTCTTACGTGTCTAAAATTTGTTTTTTACATTTTTAATTTATATGAGTTTGAGTTTACACTAAAAAGTATTAAATAAACATAACTACGTCAAAAATACCGACTTCAAAAACTAAAAAGTAAAAAATAATATAGATTTAATATTAATTAAAGAACTATTATTTATACTTATGAGCTATTTACTAATAGGCTTGAAGTCGGTGCCAAGCCTTAAACAAATAATGATATTTTAATAACTTAAATGAATACGAACAAATTCATGATCATCATCATCAGCCTGCCGTAGTCAACTGCTGGATATAGGCCTCTCCAATGGCACGCAACTGAGCCCGATTTTCGGCTCTTTGTGTTCAGCCGCTACCAGCCACTTTGCGTATATCGTCATTCCAACTAACCGGAGGGCGTCCTATACTACGTTTGCCAAGGCGCGGTCTCCACTCTAGAACACGACTACTCCAACGGTTATCGGTTCTGTGACAAATGTGACCAGCCCACTGCCACTTCAGCTTGCTAATTCTTTGAGCTATGTCGATTACCTTGATTCTCTGTCGGATCACTTCCTTACGAATTTGATCCTTCAGAAACTCCGAGCACAGCCCTCACCTTAGCTCGCTGAGCAACCTTAAATTGGTGGACTAGTCGCACCGTCAGTGTTCACATCTCGGCACCGTAAGTCTTAACGGGTAGGACGCACTCGTTGAAGACCTTTGTCTTAAGGCTTTGCGGTAGGGAGGACGAAAATACTTGACGGAGTTTTAAGGCTTGGCACCGACCTCAAACCTATTAGGTAGTAAATAGCACATAAGTATGAATAATAGGTATTTAATTAATATTAAATCTTTATTATTTCTTACTTTTTAGTTTTTGAAGTCGGTATTTTTTTAACGTAGTTATGTTTATTTTCATAGTTTTATTTTGGAAAAAGTATGTTTACAATAATACATTATTTTATATCTACGTAACTGCTACTGCAAGGCAGCGATAGCCGAGTGGAGAGACTGATAGACTGCTACGCAGAGGGTCTCGGGTTCGAATCCACGGCACGCACCAATGACTTTTCGAAGTTAAGTGCGTATTAAATTGTTAATTATCGCTTACTTATCGGTGAAGGAAAACATCGTGAGGAAACCTGCATATCTGAGAGTTCTCCATAATGTTCTCGAAAGGCATGTGAAGTCTGCCAACCCGCACTACGCCAGCTTGGTGCCTTACCCTTCTCATAGTAGGAAGAGGCCCGTGCCCAGCAGTGGGTAGTATAAAGAGCTGATGATGATGAACTGGCACTGAGCCAAAAATGAACTAATATGTTGGTAAGATATTTGACTCTACTAATCTGAAAATAAACTTATATGTTGGGAAAGTATTTGACCTTACAATCTATATCATTAAAATCGAAATTATCTTCGTCTTGAGCATGTTATGAGCACTAACCACTATATCAACAAGCCAGTTAAGGCTATGAATATTTAGTGCCATAAACGAATTTTCAGTACCATAAACTAACTTGCGGGTTTAGTTTACCAGGTCTTGACTGCATGGTTGGCGTAGTGGTTTAAGCGGCCGCCTTGCCGCATGCGTGGGTTCGATCCCTACACGAGACAAAACTTTGTATGATCATTTTTTGTTGGTATTCTTTGTGTTCTTTCATTGAGTCATTTTAAAGTTCCTTGATTTATTCCTAGCACGGGCGTTGTCTTTTCAGAATAAGAATAAAGAGAGTCATCATGCCTTTAAAATTTGTTTTTAAAAGATCACAGAATCATAATTAGCTGTCTAATGTTCATTAGATCCCGCAGACATAATTGGATACAAAGCAAACGTATGATCCGCTGATTAGATAGTATTATATTGTATTAATCACGACATGTCACTCAGTAATTACGTTAACGATGTTAATTAAATAGTTCGTGTTGGGTATTAGCTTTGACATTGCGCGGATACCGATTCTACATATAATATGTTTATCTGTATATATAAAATCCTTGCGTAACTTACTGACTGACAGACACGCTACAGCTGAAACTACTGAGTTCAAGACGGTGAAATTTGGCACGTATATTCCTTGAGGCACGTAGGGCCGCAATAAGAGAGAATCTTTGGAAATTCCTCCCCTAAGGGGGTAAAACAGGTTGTCAGAATTTGTATGAAACTTTTGATTCCTTCAATGGATTAACTTCAAACTTTGTATATTGGTTCCTCAAATTAAGTTAGCGAACACTAAGAAAGTCTTTTTGGGAATTCTTAGCCTAAGTAGATAAAAAGAGGATTCAGAATTTGTATAACACCCTTTTAATACTTCAACGGTCTTATTAATAAAAAATGCTTATTCTTCTCTTACTCCAAAGTAACACCAGTAAAAGTTAATTCTAGATTAGTTATGGAATAGCTACGTGTTAATAACGGTATTAATAAATACGAAGTACGTTCGGAGTAACAATACTATTATTTCATTGAGATTAAGGTATACGTTATGGCAACCCACTGGCATTAAAAGTAAAAAGAATGAACAAAATGACCTGGTCGAATAAAAACTTTTTATTAAACACTTTTATTTGACAACTAGCTTTTGCCCGCGGCTTCGCGCGTGTTAAATTTGGGGTAACACAAATCTACTTTCAGTCTCAAGTTGTGGGAAGACACTCTTGATTATTTTAAAGACTTCAGAAACTCTATAGTATACAAAGTAGCTCGGTCAGTAGGTATTCATGACACTATATACCTAGTATTATATCTATATAATAACATCGCCTTGCATACAGTCAAATGTCAAAGCCATGTTCCAATACATGTCCAATATAATATATCTATAAACACTTTCACGTTTATAATATTAGTAGAGAAAATTGTTTCAGCCGTTTAAGCGTAGTACTAATATAATTATTAGTTTATATATGCGAACAATGTAATCACCGTGCCGTGCACAATATGACATTATATTGTAGGTATGATGTGTCAGTACTGACAGATATCCGCACAGCGCACTCAATTATCATAGCGCATGCGTTCTTACTTCCAAGAGGTAAATTTGTGCAGAAAAAACTTCTAGCCTCCCTACAATCCCTCCCAGTTTAATTTTTGCATCTTATGGTAGCCTATGTCCGTCTTCATGGTCCAGTATATCTCTATATCAAATTTTAGCAAAATCGGTTCAGCCGTTTTAGCATGAAAACGGAACATACATAGTTACATACATACATAGGTACATACATACACACTTTCGCATTTATAATATTAGTAGGGATCACAACTATCCCAAGCGAATATAACACACATACATACATACATACATAGACTCACGCCTGTTTCCCCGAAGGGGTAGGCAGAGGCATATTAAACGCCCACTTTTCGCCAGTGTTTTGATCCCACGTAATAGGTGGCGAGCCTATTGCCGCTTATTGGGACATTTTGTTTGCCAGAATATAACACACAACCAACACATATGTAATGGTGCGTCCGCACGCTTGCCAAACCTCGGCAAACTATCATAAACGCAAACGTAAGAATAGGGTATTTGGCTAGGTTTGTATAGGTTGGCAAACGTTTGTGTTGGTTGGCAATCTTCAATGAAATTATCTCAATTAATTTTAACCCACAATAATAAAATTACAAAAGGTCGGGTTTCGAAACGCGTCGCCTGTATTTGAGGGTATTGGTGGTGTAGGGGGCTTAAGGGAGTTAGTTTTAATCCCCTAAAAGTAACTTTGGCTGCCGGAGTCGCGTCTAAATATTTTTAAACAATTTCAAAAAATTCGGCAATTATGCAAAACGGAACGTAGTTTTTATACTTTAGTATAGTTATACAAATGACATATTTAGGTTTTATATGAAAAACGTGAAACGAAACGCAAACTCGCTATCTTGGAATGATTATATTGACGGCTAATGTCAAATTTGTACGTCATACATAAGCGTCATTGCTTTCGAGTGCCTATGCCTAGGGTTAGGTGTGACTGTAATAAGTAACTATATAGGTTATATTAGGTTCTCTTTTGACCCATAACCCGAAAATAGGAGCCCTGCTAAGCAGGGCTCCGTCAACCTTAGTTTATTATACTGGTGAAATTAGTGAAATTATTAGTGTGAAAAATGTGGAAGTTGGCAGTGCCATACACACCGATGTTTGGAGATATTTTTTTTTTCAGAGAAAGACAGGTATTTCGGGCAAGTGAAAATGGTGAAGGAGGGTTCCAAGACCTCCCCTCCGGGGAGGAGGGGAGGTCTTGGTCTTCTCTAATCACTCACAACCCCTAAAAACGGCGACGTATTTCGAAACCTTAACCATTACAAAATCAGATACTAGTAAGTACTCTAACGAACACCAAACAAATGTGAAAATATATTTGGGTTATGTATATAAACCTCAAAGAAAGTTGGAAATACAATATAAATCTACGAGCTTTAGCCCACCACTTCGCTCGCGTAAATTCGAAGTAACACAATTCTCTCACAATAGACGGATACTTTAATAATCATTGTCGTTTAAACAAACCGTTTATACTGATAAGAAATATAACACCAAGAAGTATTTACACATGGTATACAAACTACATAGTAGGTACTCAACATGACTGTTATTCGGTGACAGTGACTTTTCTGTCTTTTTTATTATTATAATTGCTAATACATGACAGAAGCATTAGAAATTAACAAAATACTCGACAATCCGAAATTTGCGGATATATGTTGTCGACTCGAAATCTTTATTTTTTATGTTTTAGTATTCAAGTAAAGTTTCGATCTAGTCTACCGTACCCTGTGACAAATAGATGCTTACTCCTTGCTTACTCCAGCGTGGGTCTCCGCGGAGTAACTTTTATTCCCGGAGTAAATTATGAATAGTTAACTCCGTCCTTACTCCTAGTTTATTAATACCATAATTGCCTAATCTTGGCTTAAGTCTTGGAGTAAAGTTGTTCTGACGCTAATCCTAGTTTATTAATAAGAGGGCAAGGGTTTAACTTCATACTTTGTTTTTTCGATCCGCAAATGACGTTAGCGAATACAAAGATATTTATTTTGGAAATTCTTCCCGTAAGAGTATAGAAAAGGGATTCAGAGTTTGTGTAAAATCTTTTATATTTCAATGGAATCACTTCAATCTGTGTTTATAAAACCCTTGCGTTACTGACTGACTGACAGACACATTTCAGCCGAAATTACTGGTTGCAACAAGGTGAAATTTGGCATGTTTGTCCTTGAGGAGTTTAGGTGAGTTTGTACAAAACATTTTATCTAAGTGAAATTTCCGCGTGCGCAGCAGCGGGCAAAAGCTAGTTTGGAAATAAGTTTGTCGTGACCAAGTTTCTTGTAAAACAGGATAATAGTGCCAGTACACTACGTCGGGTAAAAGTAATAATTAAGCTATTTTAGATAGGTCAATTCAAATGTTCAAAGGTCAATAACATTACATCCAAAACAAACTGCGATAAACGTAGTGGTTTATTTCGATGTGTAGCATCCGTTTAATTATAAGAAAATAATATTATGACTATCCAATGGGATAGTCATATTTAACCACTAGTCCAGTGGTTCTCAAACTTTTTTTAAGGATGGAACCCTTTTGGGTAACCAAATATTTGGCGGAGCCCTATAATAAAGCAAAGCCGAGTCTTACGTGCACTTTAAAACCATTTATTTTACTGACATACATCTCCGTGGAGCCCCTAGAGATCAGATAGGATCTCTAGGGGCTCCACGGAGAGAGAAAATTTGCTTCGTGGTGCACTGGGACTCCACGGAGCACACTTTGAGAATGGCTGCACTAGACTAATGAGTCTATTGGTTCAGGGAGTGACTAGTAAGCCTGTTGTGGAGTAAGGTAACAGTATCTATGCTGTTGCGGTTTGTTTAGTGAGAATTCCGGATTCCCTATACCCTTCTCCTTCTTCCTCATTTCTATACCTTTTCCCATCCCAAAGGGCGACAACACAGTGCCTCCTTTGGTTTTGCTTGTGTCCATGGTCGGTGGTAATCGATTACCATTAAGCGATCCGGCGACGCGTCTGTTCATTTGCCACCATTTATAAAAAAAAATCTCAATCAAATATATAATAATACGTCTAGTATTGTATTGGGTTCTCGAATATTTTACCATTAGATAGTTCGCGATTACTAACCATGCGGATCTAGAGCTCTCATAATATTTCTACGAGCATGCGATTGCGTGCCGATAGATATCGGATAGCTCAAGTTAGCTCAATATAACCAACATTCAACTGAACTACTATCCATTATTTACCAAACCATTGCCCCCAGTACGAGTACCATAACTTTTACGATATGCATTTATTTAGAATTCAGTCAGGGGGTGCTTCTGTCTGTTGGTCTGTCCGATCATTAGACAGGGCTTCGGGTACGCGCTCCCGGCTCTCCGAGCTACTGTAGTCACTACCCTATATCCGTCCAGTGATTACAGTACCCCAACCTACAACCCCTTTCTTCCTTGTCAATCCATCCTATCCATTTACCCCGTATCTCCTATCACCTTCCTCTATAACGACAACATTCCCAAGGAGGGTTGGCGTCAGGCAGGCGGCCGGCTGGTAAAATTCATGCCAAAACCTTTTGCAGTATGGCCAAGTATGTACATGAGTGCGATAGGATTAGGGCGTTCCCCGCAGGCGACGCGCAGGGGCAGCACCCGGCACCTGCGAGAAATATGCAAGGGTTGTTGCACTACTCCGGGCGAGTGCAACATAAGAAGCAAGCCTGTGACGTAAAGGTGAGGTATGCAAGTTGGAACGTAGGTACGATGACTGGAAGAGCTAGAGAGTTAGCTAGTGTTTTGAAGAGAAGACGAATAAATGTGGCATGTTTGCAGGAAACAAGATGGAAAGGTACGAAAGCTAGGGAGATCGGTGAAGGATACAAGTTTTATTATTGTGGAAGTGATGGCAAAAGAAATGGTGTGGGGATTGTGTTAGACGAAAATCTGAAAGATAGCGTGACAAGTGTAAATAGAGTTAATGACAGATTGATTGCTGTGAAAGTGATGTGGCAAGGTATTATTCTGAATGTGATAAGTGTGTATGCCCCGCAGATAGGCTGTGATGATTGTGAGAAAGAGAAGTTTTGGATGGATTTCGATAGCATGATGACGAATATACCGGAGAATGAAGAGATAATTGTGGGAGGTGATTTTAATGGACATGTGGGACGAACAAATGAAGAGTATGAAAGAGTACATGGAGGTTGGGGACTCGGCAGCCGAAATTGTGAGGGAGAAGCAATTCTTCAAGCTGCTGCCGCTTTTGACCTAGCAGTTGTAAATACTTGGTTCGAAAAAAAAGAGCAACATCTGATCACGTATAACAGCGGCCACCATATGACCCAGATCGATTATTTCTTAATAAGACGTAATCGACTCAACTGGGTCAAAAACTGTAAAGTGGTACCAGGAGAAGATTTAGTCTCGCAGCACAGGCTCCTGATGGTCGAACTTAAGATTCAAATAAGCTTTAAAAGAACCAAGCAGCAACTGACTCAAAAAATAAGATAGCATATGTTAGAGAAGAATGAATGTGTAGAAAAATTTAGAGATAGAGTGGTAGGTAAAATGTTAGGAATGGGCGATATGAATGATATTAGTGTCAATGAGTGTTGGGAAGAGATGAGTGAATGTATTAAGGGTGTAGCAAAGGATGTTTTAGGAGAGTCAAAAGGGTAGCGTATGAAAGATAAGGACACGTGGTGGTGGACAAAAGAGGTACAGAATGCACTTAAGGAAAAGAAAGCAAGGTTTAAAGAATGGCAGCTGACGAAAGGAGGAAATGAATCTTCAGAAGAAAGTAAGAAGAAGGAATATGACGAATGTAAAAAGAGAGCCAAAAAGGCCGTAGCCATTGCTAGATTCAATGCCCTAGACAAGTTGTACGGGTTACTTGAAAAACCCGAGGGTCATAAATACTTATACAGCATGGCTAAAGCTAGAGAGAGAAAGGCGAAGGATGTATCTCATATTAAGTGCATGAAAGACGAAACAGGAGCGATTCTTATGGACGAAGATAGAATAAAAGAACGATGGAGGATATACTTTAAAAAGTTAATGAATGAGGAGAACGATTGGAGCGGAAAACTTGAGAATGAGGTGATGAATATTGGGTTAGTGAAGGAAATAAATAAGGACGAGGTAAAAAAGGCTGTTAGTGGAATGAAGAATGGAAAATCGTTAGGACCAGATGGAATACCAGTAGAAGCATGGAAAGCATTAGGAGATGATGGATGGGCGTGGCTGACTTTATTCTTCAATAAGCTGTTGCACGAGGAGACCATACCCGAGGAATGGTGCAACAGTTACCTGCTTTTATATACGCCGCGACCTCAAGGTCCGAACTATGGCACATCCGGTCGCACCGAGTGTCGAACAAATGTGGCTCAAACTCACTGTCAACTCTCAAGCAGTTATCATAGGAACAGCATATAGACCACCTTGGTTAGACATAAGCACCTTCCTTGATGCGATCACAGCCTCTCTTACATCTTTTAGTAAAGCTGATAAAACAGTACTACTTGGAGATTTTAATATTAACTGCCAAAACAGCAATGAGAACAGTACTATACTGTTAAATAATTTTATACAGTATACTAGTCTCAGCCAAGTCATCCAACAACCTACACATTTCACAGACCATAGCGAGACTCTCATAGATATTGTGTGCACTGATGCTCAAGTAAATAATGTATCAGTTCAATATATACCTGAATTAGGGCAGCATGCCATTATATCTGTGACTTGCATATTTAAGCTTAGTAAACCTACCCCGCAATGGATCCATTACAGACCATTAACTAAGATCATGCTTGATGATTTCCAGGACGACCTCTGCAAACTAGACTGGCCCTAAATAGCAACTCAGGACAATGTGAGTGACATGGTTACAATATTTAATACTTTCCTCCTAACTTTATTTGATCTACATGCACCAATTACCAGAGTCTTAATTAGAGAAAGGTCTTACCCATGGATCACAGATACAATTAAGGAGATGGTGAAATTGCGTAACAAATACCAAGCACGATACAAATCAAGCAAATCAGATATACACAAAAATTGTTACAAAGATTTAAAAAGTATTGTATCTAGTGCAATTGATGAGGAAAAAAGAGCCTATTTTAAAACCTATATAAATGGACACATAATAATTCCCAAAAAACTATGGCGCAATCTAAAATCTACTGTAAATATAGGTAAACAAGAGTGGCATGATTTACCATCTGGCCTTAACAATCCAGAAGATCTTAACAAGCATTTTTCGAACATCCCTGGTAATGATACAATTTCTCTCCCCGATTTGATATATTTTGAGACAAACAGGTTCCACACAAATACCTTCAGTATTGAACCGGTCAGTGAGGAGGTGGTCCGCCTGCATATCAACAGTATTAAATCAAATGCCTCCGGTGTTGACAGCATTACACTGGAAATGCTTAAGATGACTCTACCTCATAGCCTTCCATACATTACAGCCATAATAAATAAATCTATTACAACATCTACCTTCCCTCATATATGGAAAACTGCGGTGGTAAAACCAATACCTAAAGTTTCCAATCCAACCTCAGCTAAGGATCTTAGACCAATTTGCTTACTTCCCTGTTTATCAAAAGTATTGGAAAGAGTGGTGAGCAGCCAATTCAGGAAGTACCTCGAGAAGTATAGCATCATTCCTCAGAGACAGTCAGGGTTTCGCCAGGGACACAGTACGACCACCACTCTCATGGATGTTGTTGACGATATTTTGGATGCTAGGGACAAGGGTATGGGTACCCTGCTTACCCTACTTGATTTTTCACGTGCCTTTGAAACGATAAATATTTCACTCCTTATTGCCAAACTTTCGTATTACGGCTGCGACTCAGCAACAGTAAAATGGTTCCATAGTTATCTGACTGACAGATTTCAATTTGTGCAACTGGATAATGACAGGGATGGTAACAAGGCAACTTCTTCTTGTTGTCAGGTAACCCGAGGTGTTCCACAAGGATCAGTGCTCGGTCCTCTCCTCTTCTTATTGTACAGTGCAGATGTTACCAACAATTTACGGAATACACAGTTTCATGTGTATGCCGATGACCTCCAACTATACATATCATTTCATCCCAATGACTGCCATGAATCTGTAAATAAAATTAATACAGACTTAGACAAGATATCTGAATGGGCTAAAAAGAATTCACTGGTACTCAACCCCACCAAATCCAAATTTTTAATATTAGGCTCAAAGGAATGCATTAACAAGATACAAAATCTAAATCCTGTACTTCTCGTTAATAACTGTCCCATAGAGCAAGTCAGTGAGGCTCGAAACCTAGGTTTGGTCATGGATGGTGAATTGCATTTTGAGACGCATGTACTGGAAGCTGCCAAAAACTGTTTTTACCGTCTCAAGTTGTTATATCGAATTCGCCAACATCTGAGTACTGAATTGCGGATATTGCTTTGTGAGACTCTTATTTTGTCTAAACTAAACTATGCAGATACTGTGATTGGTCCATGTATATTGAATAGAACAGAGAAAGTAATTCAGCGAGTACAGAACGCATGTGCTCGATTTTGTTATAATATCCCACCTCGTTCACATGTCACTCCATTCCTGAATAGTGGGAACCTTATGAAGATGACTGCTCGCAGGCATCTTCATCTGGCAACTCTACTGTTTGGTATTGTTCTATATAAAACACCGGCATACCTGTACAAAAAGTTGTCATGGTCTCGTGATATTAATCAGTACAGTACGCGGGCGGCATCACATCTTTTGGTCACAGCGCGACACAGGACCACTGCTTTCCGAGGTAGTTTCAGATACGCCGCCACCCATTGTTGGAATGACCTTCCGCCCCCCATGCGCAACCTGAAAACATTACACGCATTTCGCAATAAGTTTAAGTTATTTTTAATAAACAAACAAAAGTCACTGTTATGAACTTACATACTTACTTTTAGAATAAGTAGTACGTCAACATCACTTACGTGTCTACTGACGAAAGATATTGAACTTATTGTGATATTATAATGTATATAATTTGTTACTATATAATTGCGTATGCGCAGCGATTTTATTATATTGGTAAAAGTAACTGTGCTCCGGACTCTGGCAGACGCTTGCTTGACAAGACAATTGACATTCATGACAGATGGAATCTTTCAATTGGGCCTATATTGAAACGTCAGTCTGTCAAGTACAAGTAGCGTTCGGAAACAAATTACTATTTGCTATTTTTAATTTTTATTTTTATTTTGATGTAACGGAGGCATGTATTGTGTATTGTATATAATAATATATATATTATAAAACTTATTAATAATATGTACACTATAATTATACGTATATATTTGTATATAATTTTGTATATATATATATATATATATATATATATATATATATTAATTTGTCGTTATTATATTTTATTTATTTATAGGTAAATTAATCTTATATAATTATAATTGCATATAGGCCTGCGAGAATACCAGCGTTGTAGTTTTATAACTGCAACAATAGCTGACGCAGTTGCCTAATTTGTTCTCCACATACCGCCTTCTGTAAATTTAAGTAAGAAAATGTATTTTAAGTTTTGGAGAAGCAAATAAAATATTTTTTGTTTTGTTTTTGTTGTTTGTGCCCATTTTTAAAAATAAGGGTGATATCCAAGAGTGCAACAATTATCGGGGAATAAAGTTAATGCCACATACTATGAAAGTATGGGAGAGAGTAATTGAGCGACGCCTGCGTGACGAGAGTGAGATTTCACGAAACCAATTCGGTTTTATGCCTGGTCGAGGTACGGTGGATGCCATTTTCGCTCTTCGCCAAATATGCGAAAAATACTGGGAGGTACATAAAAACTTGCACATAGTGTTCGTCGACCTTGAAAAGGCATATGATCGAGTGCCCCGTGAAGTCTTGTGGTGGGCCCTGAAGAAGAAAAGAGTGCCTGGGAAATACCTGACGTTGATTCAAGCCATGTACGCTGAATGCCGAACGCAGGTCCAATCCGCAGCTGGTATCACAGCCAGATTCGATGTGGCCGTAGGCTTGCACCAAGGGTCGGCCCTTAGCCCCTACCTCTTCCTGTTAATAATGGATGCTATATCATCGGACATACAGGAAGAGGCACCCTGGTGCATGTTGTTTGCCGATGACATCGTTCTGGTAGCAGAGAGTGGACAGAAGGTGCAGAGCAAGCTGGAGGAGTGGCGGCAGAGACTGGAGAATGTAGGCTTGAGAATAGGCAGAACCAAAACGGAGTATATGTTCTGTGACTTTGGCGGTCTCTCCAGTCCTATACCGGTTACACTCGGCGGTACACCTCTACCAGTATGCTCCGATTTCCGCTACCTAGGTTCACTCCTGCAAGATGACGGCGAAATTGATCGGGATGTTAGGCAAAGAATCAACGCAGGATGGATGAAATGGCGACAGGTCTCAGGCACAATATGCGACCACAAAATGCCTGTGAAATTAAAGGGCCGTATGTATAAATCGGTTATAAGGCCTGTCGTACTGTATGGAGCTGAGTGTTGGGCTACAAAGAAGATGGATGAGAAACGATTGCATGTGGCAGAGATGAGAATGTTACGATGGATGTGTGGAGTAACAAGAATGGACAGAATTAGGAATGATTACGTTAGAGGTAGTATGAAAGTGGCGCCCATAGCTGAAAAGGTGAAAGGGAGTCGATTGGCCTGGTATGGACATGTTATGCGGAGAGATGAGATGTATGTAGGTAAAAAAGTGATGGATATGCATGTAGAAGGACGAAAAGGGAGAGGACGGCCAAGGAAGAGATGGATGGACTGTGTGAGGATGGATATGAAAGAGAAAGGGGTAAGCGATTGGATGACTGGTGACAGAGAAGTATGGAAGCGAAGGACATATTGCGCCGACCCCAAATAAATTGGGACCAGGGCAAGACAATGATGATTTATTTAGAATACTGCCTCCGTGGTCTAGTGGATAGCGTATGCGACTGCTGATTGGAGGTCCCGGGTTCGATTCCTGGGTCGGGCAAAAGTGTTACTCACTGGGTTTTTCCCGAATTCTCAGTAGCAGCAAGGAGTCTGCTGATGTGCCCGGTAACGGCAATAGGCTCGCCCCCTTTTACGTGGGACCTAAAAACTCATGGCGAATTGATCGTGTAATATTACACCTCTGCCTACCCCTTCGGGGATACAGGCGTTAGTCTATTAATAAAAATATAGAATATATAAATATGTTTATCACATATCTGGTTGCCAAAGTTTAAGTTCTATTGTGACTATGTATCAGTTGTCCTGGGATATTATTAGTATACCTACATTTATTTTTGAGGCTTTTTGCTTCCTTGGCCCAGTGGATAGCGTTTGCGTCTGTTCGTTCCCCGTTTCCCGGGTCCGGCAAAAGTCTTACTTAGTTTTCAAAATATCCAGTAGCAGCACAGAGTCTAGAAAGTGCCCGGTAACAGCAATAGGCTCGTTCCCTTTTACGTGGGACCTAAAAATGCCTAACATGGTGAAATGTGGATCTAATATTAAATCTCTGCCTACCCATCTGGAATACGGACGTGAGTCTATAAAAAATGTGGACAGCTTATGGATAAATAACACTATTTGTGATACTGAAAATTGCTTGCATTGGTCATGATCACTGAATCGTGAGGTGCCACCCATTTGAAGAATCTTATTTCTAATGTATAAGTGGTCTATAGTAAAAGTCGAAGCAGTAATGCATTGTATTTACAGAGAACTTCGCCATATTTTGCTTCATGCCAAATATACAGAGCTTTGCCAACAATTAACATTGAAATGAAACCCGGAACAGCAGTGCTGTCTAAATCCTTTATTTTATGAAAACAAAGCGAAATTCTGGCTCGAGAGACAGAGAGAGAGAGACCGACTTAATTAATTACATCGAGTTGTCAACCGTTGAGTCTTCGGCTGTATGCTCATAAATTTAGATTTCACAGAGAGATCTATATAAATAGACTAGAAATATTTCTTGGCCAAAATTGTGCTACAGCGTCTTCCCTTTTCTTTCGTTTAAGTAAAAAAAATCCGACATCGCAGTTGACGTGTAGTCCACTAAATGGATATTTATGACAAGACAAGCTTTCACATTAGTCATAATCCTGTACAAACAATAAATCACACGAATACAAATATCGATTAGATTTGAATAAATTATTATTATTATTATAGTCTCACGCCAGTATCCCCGAAGGGGTAGGCTGAGGTGTAAATATTACACCCAATAAATGGATTTGAAAATCCAAAATTATTACAAACGACAGGTCGTATCCCGCTATGAGCGCTAAAAAGTAACACCAAAGGGTACTAAGTGTGCTACTACTTGTGGTTCATGTAGTAGGAGTGGAAATATGTAGGTATCATTGGTTAATGTGGATAAACGAGTACACCTCAATTCATTTAACATGTACTTATTTGTCTTCCTACTTATCTGGGATTAACGATATAAATTAACTCTAGGTATTGCAAATTACTTACGTTCATTTTCCAAATTTCTAAACAAAAATAACAGCCTGAGCCTGGTAGCGTAAATAAATTTCACTATAACACAAAAACATCATTTTTAAATTCCAGTTACCGCCCATTGTGCTCACAAATACCTGGCACAAAAGGCTTTGACGAAAAACGTGTATTTAAAACGAATTTATTTTTGACTCTCAATAAATCTATTGCTAAAAGAGACACAGAGTATAAAGGTTCCATTAAACCCTCTTTATGGTCTGCCGTATCTAAAAGATACCTAGTTCTGTGGCAAAAGCGAATTTGCGTAAATTATAAGACTACGTTAGCATTGCGTCTTGTAAAATTCATCGCGGCAAGGTGCTTTAAGAAACATTGAAGTAACGTCAACGAAAACAATTAATAAGAGTTATGTTTTCGCTGATTCGAAATCTTGAGTATATGTAATATTGAAGATCTAATTTTAGTTGCATGATTTGATTAAAGACTGTCTTGTTGGTTGGACGAAGCTTGTGGGGATCGAAAGTTTGTGAGGTGAAGTCTCACGGGTGAAGTTTTGCCATAGCGAAAGATTGTCATTCTAGTATTGCATTTTGACTCATTCCCTTTAATGTGTTTTAGTAGTTTTAGTATGTTACATAGCTACGATTTGCTTAATACTGAAGGAACAACGAAATCTTTTGAAATGTTTTATAGGCAGGAGAGCCGTGCTGATTTCAGTATAAATGGGCCCGCTCGACCGAGAAAGTACTACCACCTCATAGAATATCGACCTAAAGTAAGTCTTTAGACTATTGCGTTTCGTTCAGTGAGTGAGAGTGCCAGAGGCCACGTTTACCATCAGGCGATCGATCTACTAATTTGCCGCCTATTTCATAAAAAAAATTGAGAATATTTTTCGTACACGATTTTTACATTTACCCACGCACTCAACTTATTTATTGAAGTACGCATTGTGGGGCTGATAAACATAACGTCTCTTACAGCAACTTGAGCTATTCATCTGTCATCCATTCACAAACTAATCATAACGTGTTTCTGTACATTTTTTTAATTATATTTCTAGAATATTATTGTGTGCTCGTGAATGAAATGACAGTCTACTCAGGCATTTATATTTATTATAGTAGATGCAGACTTTATTCTTTTTTGAGTAGGGGTGTCTTTTTGGGCGACAGTCGTGCTGATTTTCATTTCGATTTAACCAATATGGTACCCATATGTATAGGTACAGCTAACTTCAAAATTGGTTTATATGAGTATTATTTATTTATTTATTTCTTCATATACACAGAGTATATAGGCGGACTAAATGCCATGGGCATTATCTACCAGTCTACCTTAGAGTGTTGTAGAGAGATAAGAAGTAGGTGTATTATAAGATGTATCGAAATATTACTAATTGTCGAATTATAATTATTGCTCATAATAAATATACATACTTACATAAATATGTAATATAAGAAAATACATAAACGAAATACTCACACAAATATATATACGAAATCTGTATGGATTTCGTATATATATTTACACAGTATTAGTGAATAATCTATGAAGTTATTTAAGATATTAAATCTATAGTTATTTATTTTATTTTATTTGGGGAGCTTACGGCTATGTTAACAGAGAAGTCACGAACATAAGTTAATATACAGGGATGTCACAAGATCCATCACCAAGCCGAAGTATACTCGTTTTGGTCATCATGCCATACTAAGCAAAAATAAAACTTGGGAAATGATATTTTTTTTCAAATAAACACATTTTTTAAGCCGCAATAAAAATTGTGCGCGTGCAATTTTCGAAAAACCTACTTATCTATTGGTGCATAGGACATCCATAGAACAAGTTGGCATGGTAATTGCATCGATTTTGTACCTAATTACAAAAATTCCATACTAACTTTGAGCCTCAATATGTCCTGAACCAGTCATTTCCCAGGTATGGTGCCGAAGTAAAAAATGTTCGTAATGATTGGTATAATATGGGGTTTCAGTTTTCGTTAAGGGTCTTGTTACACCCTGTATATAATTATTATGCGTAGTAGACGATGAGATGTAGGTACTTTTATTACGCAGTGTTAAAATTTTAACACATGTTCTGTGATATAAGCTATATTTATTTACCACCGAAACCACTATAACTGTATTTCTGTACCAACGCCAAACCTAAAGGGATGCCAGCTTAACTTTGTATACATTTGCCGCACGCTACCAACACATATCCTTAAATTCACTCGAGTAGGCATTCTGGGAAGGCCGTCTATCGCTGAACACGAGTTATCCCATAGAATACGAAACGAGCAGGCGTGGACGATTGGCACATAATTACTTCAGTTACTGAGCGATCGAGGTCAATAAAATGTTATTATACCAGTTCTATTGATCATATCTATTGGGTGAACATTTAGGGGCATAATCCGTTATTCAGCATAATAAAATTAATGGAATGTAGTTTCCTCCCATAATAGTTTAATGAGCCGGAAGATTGTAAACGGAGTTCGATGTAATTCTTAAATTCGAAGTGAAACGATTTGTAATTTGACGATTTCTACTTTGTTTTCGGATTATCAGATATTTATTTTGCTTCGTCGATCTCTATGCTCAAGTTTTTATCTATTTAAGGCAGTTTAGAATAAGTAAATCAAAGTAAATAAAGGAAGATCTAGTTAATATTTATAGACGCCTACACCACTGAATACAGATACATGGAAGCGCATTTCTTAAGGATTTCGTGTGCCGATTCCAAGTGGCGACGGTCGCCAGTGTAGTTCGTAGTTGGCACCGTTGGCGCCGCTGGTATTGTTTTCCGTCTCTCTTGCTCTCGTAATTAAGATACACAAGAGGAACGTTCGTCTCTCTTGCTCTCGTAGAGACAGCTGTCACAGCGCGACTGCCACGCCGCCAAGCGGCAATTTGGGTCACAGAAAGTTTGCCTTTAGAGCGCCCATAGGAAATGCGCCTCTATGTAAATATCTGAGCTCTTTGCCTACACGATACGGCACGCCAAAATTAATGATATATTTAAAAGAGTGCCCTGACTTTTAAGTTACATTGAGTAATCTATCTTATTACACTTTATCTGTGCTATGAGAGCCTATATTTACTTGTGATCTGCCTTTTATGGCTTCACTTGGAATGTGTGACACATGAAACAGTGAGTGAAAATCCGAATTTCATTACTCCCAGTAAAAATTTCATGCGCTCAAAATATTATTAACGCAACTTCTCCTAACAGAAAATGTAGCATTTAAAAATATAATCGCCACGCATGCTGTCGCATTATTAAACATTCCGATAGGACACGTAAACGGGGGGGAATTTTGTATTTTCCGGAAAACCTACTTTGTATTAAGTCGTAAATTTGAAGGAACGGTCGCGCGAGCCAATTTCCAACACTTATTTATCGCACCCATAACGGGTACGGAGCGTAGCGCGGCGTACGTTTCCTGTGTTGTTGTGAAATGGGATAGCGGACATTTTGGGAAATTCCTTATACTTTTTTTTAAGATACATGACGTACATAGAATACCAGTGGTGACAACAGAGGGTTACGGTCTAGAAATAGCTAGACCCGCAGTATAACTGTATCATGTATCGTGGGAGACTTTACAAAAATTCAAAGGACGGACACAAAGAACACACATAGTAGACACAACAATTTTTGGATTACAGAACGTTGTCGCTTGTGGATATTTATTTATTTTTATTTGGTTTACCAACGATTGTTTACACGGTTATGTGCTATTGATACATGATACAAAGAAAGACAGAAGTGTAACAATCACTTAAATTATATTCAATCTATAACTATAAAACCTACCTAATGGATCGACAGAAAAACAAGTTCATATATGTATCGCGTACTGTAACACAAATTGGTAATGAATTGACGACCGGTTAGCGCAGCGGGAGTGTACGCGACTGCTACGCCGAAGGTCGCGGGTTCGATTCCCGCTCAAGTCAAACATTTGCGTGCGTGAACATGGATGTTTGTCTTGGTCTGGGTGTTTCCATGTATAATATGTATGTATTAAAAAAAAGTATATATGTGTATTTTGATATTCATTGTCTAGTACCCATAGTACAAGCTTCAGCTTAGTTTAGGACTAGATGGTGTTGTGTGAATGTTGTAGAATATTATTAGATATTATTTATAGTTGATTGAATCAGGCGTTACTTGGCGGAACTCCATTGTAACCTTATGGAAGGAAAGAGGAACCCACCACGCACCCTCGGATTGACTACCCCAACTATTGCAATAGAAAAAGGTTGACAATACCGAACTCAACGACTGAGCACGAGGCATGCTCAGTCGTTGCCCATCGCTCCTGAGGATGCCTCGTGCAGAGGCGAAACACGTGTCGAAGAATAGTCGGCGCATACAGCGGGATACTGCAAGTCAGGTATCTTCCTGGAACCCATACCATTCCTATATCCCTTATCCTTTTAGAGGTGTTCGGTATTGTCAACCTTTTTCTATTGCAATAGTTGGGGTAGTCAATCCGAGGGTGCGTGGTGGGTTCCTCTTTCCTTCAATAAGGTTAGATATTATTGTCTAAAATGTGATGGATGGAATTTAGTATGGATCCAAGGTCTATTCTATTTCCATACTGCTGATGTAGGCTACATTTTATTGTGAAAATCTTAAAAAAGGGTGGGTTTTCCACGGTAAAATATTTTGTTACTTATCGACATAAAGAGAGATGTGATTTTTTTTGATATCTTACTTGCTAAAGGCTAGTTTAATTTAAGAATTGATGTGGCTTTTTATGCTGTATGATAAATATTGGTATTCTAGCTACAGTAAACTGAATTTTCTGATGTTTTACATACAATTTAATAAAGTTAATAGGTGCTTGAATAATCTCTGAAGGAGAAAAGTGTTTTTGAAATGAGAATTGTCTATGAACTATAAAGTGAAATTGAAATTTATAAGGCTTTTGGTCTATGTTAATTTTAAATCTATGATTAAATTTTATTTTAGAAGTTACGGGGTGAAGAATAATTAGTAATTGTAGTATGAACTTTAAATCGCTTATAAATAGTACATGTGGTTTCGAATCAAAATTTGAATACTTACCCCAATTTTCATGCACGTCGTAAGAGGCAACTAAGTAAAATAAACAAAGTATCATCATCATCATCAGCCCTTTATACTGTCCCACTGCTGGGCACGGGCCTCTTTTCACTGTGGCCTAGTGCGGGTTGGCAGACTTCACATGTCTTTCGAGAACATTATGAACTCTCAGACATGTAGGTTTTCTCACGATGTTTTCCTTCACCGTTTAGCTAGCGATAATTAACAATTCAATACACACATAACTCCGAAAAGTCATTGGTGGGTGCCGTGGATTCGAACCCGGACCCTCTGTGTAGCAGTCTGTCGGTCTCTCTATAAGGCTATCGCTGCCCTGTAAATAAACAAACAAAGTATACACGGAATCAAATCTTGTACCAACCCGTCTGGCAAGCGTGATAGTATGTCAAATCCTCCAGGGCTACTGTGCAGCAAATTAGGTGAGGCTTATGTCCAGTAGCAGTTTGACGATCGGTTGGCGCTGCGGGAGTGTAAGCGATTGCTACGCCGAAGGTCGCGGGTTCGATTCCCGCTCAAGTCAAACATTTGTGTTCATGAACATGGATGTTTGTCTTTGTCTGGGTGTTTCTGTGTATAATATGTATGTATTTACAAAAAAAGTATATATGTATGTTTATCCATTGTCTAGTACCCATAGTATAAGGTTGTGCTTGGTTTGGGACTAGATGGTGTTGTGTGAATGTGGTAAAAACAAAAAAAACGCAGTGGACTAGGAAAGGCTGTAGAGGCTCTCAATATTATGTAGATACAAAAAAATATCTATTTAATATGTCCTCAGTGACTTCTAATAATGTTTAGTAATAGATACTGTCGCCGCCACACAAATTAAGCATATTAATTATTATAGTTACGCCTGTATTTGACAGAGTACCTAGTTGGGTTATTCACAGAGCGACTGTCGTTTTTTCCTACGCATATCAAGCCAGTCATCATAATTGCCCTAGCGTTATCCCGGTTGCATCCAAGACTTACACGCCTTGGAGCCCAGGGTCCGCTTACTAGTCTAACCAGAAATGACAGAATATCAGCTTTTCTACAGAGCGACTGCAGTCTGACCTCTGCAATCCAAAGGGATAGCGATATTCCATGGTTTAGACCAGTATCAGTTTATTTGAGGGTACTGACTCCCCGTAACGACTGTCAAAGATCTTCATGACACTCTATACACACACACACACTATCTTGATGACGGGACCGACGGTATAACTTGCTCACCGAGGCACGGGGCAAGCAATAATTAACAAATTAATACGCATATAACTTCGAAAAGTCATTGGTGCGTGCCGTGGATTCGAACCCGATACCATCTGCATGGCAGTCCGTTGTTATCTCTGCTAGGCTATCGCTGCCCTACGCATTTAAAGTGTCAGCATTTTAAAGGGCATTGAAAGTACATTTAATAACTTTAATGGATATCATGTGCGAAACCGTAAACGTATTCTTATGCCAAAAAAACATATTTAATTATAAAAAACAAAACTCAAAACTGAATTTTCTAAACAAAATTTAGATTTATTTACTCGATATGACACTTTCATTAACTTAAAAGCATTCATAAAGCTATTTGAACTCGCAAACAACTATCTATACAACTTCGGTATACAAACACAGACGCGTCAGTCTCTCTCCACAAAAATATTGCTTTAAAAGCTTTTCAACTTGGGCTAAATAATAAAATCCCTATTTAGAACGCAAGCCGCAACACGTAAACACCCTGTTTAACCTTCACAATGAGCGTACGTGACGACGTCTTTATGATACGTCACAATTTATTGGAAAACGTGGTTTTCATAACACACCGATATTCCAATTACGAACACACACCCTTTTTTCTTTACAAAATCTTACACTGTGTTACTTGCTGCGACACTGTGTCGCCTGTGTATGTAGTCGGGGAGCTAGTGCCTATAAAGTAAGCTTTGAACTCTCTCTCGGTGATAAATAGTCCGGTTCAATGCACACACATTTTCAAAGGCTGTCATGTTTTAAAGTGTCAATAGTAAAGGTCCTTTTCTGTATAGTGTTTCATAGTTATAGGGTGCCGTGTGATGGATGGTGAATCGGAAAATGGATGGTATTTTTATAGAAAGTACTGACTCGATGTATTAAGGACGCGTTTACAAAATTAGTAGGTACAAAATCGCGTCACTACAGCGACACGGCGGCGGCAACAGTACGTACTACGTACGGTAACTTGCGGAAATGTAGTTCAACTAAATATATTTGAGACTTAAGAATTTTTTGTGATATGTATCTATGTTACAGGCCTGGAATATTATTATTATATTGTATGAGTCTTATGAATGTAATGACGGTAAGACGCGATAGACTTCGAAAAAAGCAATATACGCATACAAAATATTCGCTAAAATCAATTTGATACTTCTCGTATTCTGTGCGAATTACGTCCAAATAAGTTTCTTATTTTTTATATAAATGGACATTATTACTTTATTTTTTCCATTATGTTGATTCCGGATATATTTCGGTATTTTGTTTCTTGCGTTGAAATCTGGTAAGATTATGTGGATTGATGGTATACCATCCCATTCAAGTGTTGCGACTGGAACTTATAAAAGAGTTGACCTAGCTATGCCAGGTTGGGGCTCATTTTATTTGTTTTGGTGAGACCCTACCACTGGTACTAGTGATGTAACCTTCCAAGGTTATTCGATGAGTCTTACTGGTACTCTTATGTGAGTAGAGCTAGGCATGCCGAGTTTGGGCTCATTTTGTTTGTGCATAAGAGACCCTACCACTGGAACTTATGAAGTAACCTTCCAGGGTTATTCGATAACTCTTGCTGGTACTCATATGTGAGTAGAGCTAGGCATGCCGAGTTTGGGCTCATTTTGTTTGTACATAAGAGACCCTACCACTGGAACTTATGAAGTAACCTTCCAGGGTTATTCAATGACTCTTGCTGGTACTCATATGTGAGTAGAGCTAGGCATGCCGAGTTACTTCATAAAATGCAGTGGTTGGGTCTCTTATGTACAAACGAAATGAGCCCAAACTCGGCATGCCTAGCTCTACTCACATATGAGTACCAGTAAGAGTCAAAAAAGTCAAAGGTCAAAATCATTTATTCATTTAGGTCACAAGGTGACGCTTATGAACGTCAAATTTTAAAATAAATTACTTAATGCTTCTACATTTACATTTACTGCCCATTCGCAAAGCAATAGGTAGAACCACGAGAAAGAACGGGCAATAAAACTCGTGGACACACTTTTTAATCGCCAGTGTTATGTTACATATTTTGTTTTTGTAAGGAGCTGCAACTGTTTCACATTGTAATTAATTACTTGTAAATAGTAATTAGGAACATACATAATACTTAAATAATTAATGCAGATTAAGTGCTGTAGTAGCCTTCCAGTGTGAATCTTGTGTAACAGGAGCATCCACTTACATCTTATAATGTAGGCAACTCGCGATCATGTTTAGAACTATGATGGAAATGTATGTTACAGAAAGTGACGGTAGGTATATGAATACACAAAATTTACAAAGATTATAGTGTACAGCCCATGATCACAAGTTATCTTCATCTAACACAGTAGCATTTTTTAAAATTAAAAGGAACAACAATGCAAATGTAAATATAGTAAGTTGAATGACCTAATAACACATGGATAGTTATTTAAAAGAACTAGAGATATTATATGAAAAAAAAAAACTAAAAGGCAAGGTATCTATATAAATTCTGAATAAGTACAAAGATCAAGAGTTGGCTAGTGTAAGTGACCATCTATCCTTATCACTGAAATAATCATTAATGGTATAATAACCTTTCCTAATAAGGCAGTCTTTTATTTTACTTTTATACCTTTAAAAGTAAAATAAAAGATTTAGTACCCTAAATGGTAATTCTAAAAGACTAATTGGTATTTTATTGTATATACGAATACCTAGCCCTACAAAAAAATTATTAACTTTATGTAAACGATGATAAGGGGCATATAACTTATGCCTGTTTCGAGTATTTATGTTATGTATGTCACTTTTTGTAGTAAATAAACCTATATTTTGCCTAATATACAATATATTAGCAAATAAAAATTGCGAGGCTACTGTAAGAATCCCTATAGTCTTAAAGCGTTCCCTAAGAGTATCTTTTGCACCTAACATGTATATTGCTCGTACCGCTCGTTTCTGTAGAACGAAAATATTCTGAATATCCGCAGCTTTGCCCCATAACAAAATGCCGTAGGACATGACACTATGAAAACCGTGACCGTGTCGACATCAGTAAGTTGTCTAACTTTTCTAACAGCATATGCAGCAGAGCTGAGTTTTCCTGAAAGACATGCTATATGTGCACCCCATTGTAGCTTACCATCTAATGTAATGCCTAGAAACACTGTCGAGTCAACTATGTCAAGTTCTTCCCTATAAAAAAGCAAATTTAACGCATTTAGTTTTTTTAGAATTAAGTACCAGATTGTTTGCTGTAAACCATTGTGTAACCTGTATAAGTGCGTTATTTACATCATCAAATTGATTCCTATTCCTGTCTACTTTAAAAATAAGTGACGTATCATCTGCAAAAAGTACAACATCACAGATGTTTTTAAAATAAAAAGGTAAGTCATTAATATATACAAGGAATAGAAAAGGACCTAAAATTGAACCTCGTGGAACGCCTAACTGTATAGGTAATTTAGAGGATGTAGTCCCATTTACATCGACGCACTGAAATCTCTGCCGCAGGTACGACTCGACAACACAAAGTGCGGTTTCCTCTACGCCGTAGTGGCGGAGCTTACGCAATAGTGTGTCGTGATGAACGCAATCGAATGCTTTTGAGAGGTCACAGAATACTCCGAGAGCATTTTTTGATGACTCTCAAGCATTATAAACGTGTTTTATGAGAGCAACACCCGCATTAGAAGTGGATCTACCTTTAGTAAATCCGTATTGATCTTTGTGAAGCAGACTATTTAAATTAAAGCTGCTTTAATAAAAAAATTTCACATATTTTACTAAATGCCGGCAAGATAGAGATGGGCCTAAAGTTATTTATGTCATTTTTACTGCCAGATTTGAATAAAGGTATGATTTTACTTAATTTCATCAAATCCGGAAATACGCATAGGTCAAAACATTGGTTAAAAATTATAGAGAGGTAAGGCGCAACAGTCTCAACTATAGTACCTAAAATTTTTATTGAAATGCCCCAAAAGTCGCCGGTATTTTTGATATTAATTGAATTATATGCGATCAATATATCTCGCGGGGTAACGTGCTCGAATCTAAGCACGCTCTTGCATTCAGGTACACTGCTAAGCAAACATTTCCAGCGTCTAAAGACGATGATTTTAAAGAGCTAGTAGTTGTTATAGGTATGTTCGCAAAGAAATTATTGAAGATAAGCGCTACTTGAGATGTGTCTGTGATTAATAAATTGTTATCTTGGATCAGGTTCAGGAGTCATCGAATAACCCTGGAAGGTTACTTCATAAGTTCCAGTGGTAGAGTCTCTTATGTACAAACAAAATGAGCCCAAACTCGGCATGCCTAGCTCTACTCACATATGAGTACCAGCAAGAGTCATCGAATAACCCTGGAGTGTTACTTCATAAGTTCCAGTGGTAGGGTCTCTTATGTACAAACAAAATGGGCCCAAACTCGGCATGCCTAGCTCTACTCACATATGAGTACCAGTAAGAGTCATTGAATAACACTAGAAGGTTACTTCATAAAATGCAGTGGTAGGGTCTCTTATGTACAAACAAAATGAGCCCAAACTCGGCATGCCTAGCTCTACTCACACATGAGTACCAGCAAGAGTCATTGAATAACCCTGGAAGGTTACTTCATAAGTTTCAGTGGTAGGGTCTCTTATGTACAAACAAAATGAGCCCAAACTCGGGATGCGTAGCTTTACTCACATATGAGTACCAGCAAGACTCATCGAATAACCTTGGAAGGTTACTTCACTGGTACCAGTGGTAGGGTCTCACCAAAACAAATAAAATAAGCCCCAACCATAACTTGGTCTACTCTTTTATGAGTTCCAGTCGCAACACTTGAACGGGATGGTATACCATCAGTCCAGATAATCTTACCTAAATACCGAAATATATCCTGAGTCTTCATAACGGAGAAAATAAAGTAATAATGTCCATTTATATAAAAGTAATAAGAAACTTACTTGTACGTAATTCGCACAGAATACAAGAAGTATCAAATTGATTTTAGCGAATATTTTGTATTCGTATATTGCTTTTTTCGACTTCGGGCTGCAGCGACAAACGACATAGAGTCCACTCCCGACGGCACTCAAGCGCAGACTGAGATCTCATTGCAGAATTTGGATATATAAATCAAGAAAGTGACTAAATAAAACGACCACTATTGCCACACATTAAGCCGCACGTATGCGGGCAAAATAGAAGAAAAATTAAAGATGATTTTTTGCATTTTTTGAGTCAATTTACAATATTTTAAAAAAAATTTTTAGATTGTTTTTGAGTTGACTATATAGTCAACTATTTACTACCCTATAAATAAATAAGTAAATGTTTATTACCCTATTCTTACTTTGAAAATCTAAATAAATGTAAAAATAGAGATAAAATTGTACCCAAAAATAGCAGTATTTGCCTATTTTTGATTTAGAGGCAGTTTCGAATCGATTTTACATTAATAATAATTAAATATGTTTTATTTATTTTCAGATTGATTTATAGATAAAAAAGTAATAAATTTATCGTTATCATTAGTTTTATTAGTTATTATCTTAAATTGTCGTAAAATGTACCGGAAATATGTGGTTTTTTGATACATGCGTAAACGCGTCCTTAAATCCTCGTAACAACTATTTGTGAATCACAAAACTTGTTGACGTAAATTGTTGTGTAAGAGTGCGCTATCCACAACCACATCACACAGTTTTTAAATAACTACGCGATTGAGGCTTTATACATAACGTACATATAATTATGTATACAATTTACAAAAAAATGTTTGTGTTATTGAGTTCGAAAGGACACGAATTTGTAAACAATAGTCATGGATATATCTATATTTTTCTGAATTATAATGACGCAGAACCAGCATTAAAACATGCATTAGTTGTCGGTTATTTTCATATAGCGCCCATTTCAGAGCTGGCATGTATTCATATAGACTGTCATTGAAAATAAAACGAAGAAGTCTACTATGTATATAATAAAGACCCTTTTGGTCAATAGATACTCTTGTAAGTTTATTAAATAAAACTGCAGTATTGATAGACTGTGTTGGAGGCATTTTGATTAATTAAGTGGATAGCATAGTGGCTTACGCGCTCGATGATTGTTGTAGGTCCGGGGGAAATAAAATGATTTACTCCTTATATCCAAATATAATATTAATTGGTAGTAACTCGTTAAATATTTATATAATTTTATTATGTATGCACAAATCGCAAAAGTATCAATCGACAGAAAACTACCAGCTTAAAATATAACCATATCCCTATATACCTTCACCCACCGTTTATTCCATTTACAAACCCTCAACCAAAAGCCGGTTACCTATGACTGAGCATAAAATATGTATCATAAAAACATAAATAGAGATTCGAAACCATGACCTTCTGTTTGTCGACTCCCAAAATGGCGGTTCTGTCACGTCGTTCATAATTTCCTATGAAGAAAGACATCTCAGTGTGTGGCCATAAAATCTCTGAGGCTACGAAAATATCGGCGAACACGCTTTGTACAACAACGCGACACGGTTTCGCACTTTGCGAGTCATAAATGCGTCTTTTGTTAACAAGTCTAATGTCCCGGTTAGCCTCCAAAATTGTTATCATAAGTAAAATGTGCGGGGACTTTTTAGTTTGCTTTATTTGGTAAAGTTTTTGGTTTGTGTGGGTGTGTAAATTATATGTTTGTTTGTTTGCTGTGTTATAGGATTGTCGAATTGTTTTTAGCAAGGTTTCACATTGCTGAAGAAGATTCTTTCGTTACGATCCTTGTTTGGATGGTTACATAAGTCATATATGCATTTATCAGTTTCCATTGACCGCCATGACATAAAATTTTATTATTCTAGTTAGTTTAGTCTTACTCGTACCTATGTTTTCCTGGGAGCAGCAGGTCACACATTATACACATTCCACAATAGGGTAGTTTCCTGCAAGTGAAATAAATTACTGCCTCGTTGGTCTCGCGGCATAAATGTGCGCGTGGGATTGGGAGGTCTCGGTTTCGATTCCTAGGTCGGGCAAAGTGTTATTGGGTTTTTCCGTTAGGGAATTCTCAGTAGCAGCACGGAGTCTGGTAATGTGCCCGGTACGGCAATAGGCTCGCCCCTATTACATGGGACCGAAAAATTCATGGCGAAATGTGGGTGTAATTTACACCTCTGCCTACCCCTTCGGGGATACAGGCGTGAGTCTTTAAATAAAAAAAATGAATGAAATATATTTTACAAGTAGTTGTATTTTGTGAAACATGTCAAAATAACAGTACTTTCATTCATGAATTAATGTTAAAACTTTATTTAACATTTTCCATCGTCAATTTATTGATAATAGGCGAATAAGTATTCTACTTGACAGCAAAGCACTATGACGTCACTACGTCATATTTCATACAAAACCAAGAAGCAAATTACAAACCCCTTGGAAAAGGTAGTTTTTGACATCTCATTAAAAGTGCTTGATTTGACTAATTGGAATCAACCCTATTGTGAGTATTTTTTATTAATCACTAATATTGCGAATTTTGTGGTTTAATATGATTACACAGTTTATTTTAACTGCGTGGTTCAAGCGGCCGCCTCGTATCTAAGTCGGGTTGGATCCTCACACAGGACAACACTTTATGTGATTCACAAATAGTTGTTTGAAGTGGGTTTTTTAGTTGAATGTTTGTAAAGTCACTGTGAATCAGGATCCATACATTGTGTGGGCGATGCCTTTAAAAAAATAAAAGAAAGATTATTACACCTCAAATTTTCTACACTTACTCAATACATCTGCATGTATAAAACTCTTCCCTTACTGATTCACTTACAGACGACACAAGCCAAAACTAGTGGCCGCAAGAAGGTGAAATTTGACATGTGTGTTCTTTGCGGAGTGTAGCGGAGCGTTTCGAAATTCTCTTACTAAGGGTTAAAAGGCCCCAGCAGGCGGTGCCGCAGATAAAATTTAGTAAATAAATCATTAAATAAGTATCTACTACTCCTACTAAATTTCTTTCTACCACAACAAAATAGCTCACATCTCAACAAACAAAGCCCCTAATCAAGCTAATCGCATCAATCATAGCACACATTACTCTGCCATCAATTTACAAACACCCATGGGGTTTTACAAGTTGACGTTGAAGCACATTAAAACAACATTAATATAATGCATAACCCATGTCCGTATTTTATCACCATAACTTAATACTTGCCGTTGAGTACAGTGGGGTTATTTTATTATTTTAATGCGTATTTTATTTTATGTTAAATCTGATTTAAAGCTTTCGCAATTTATGTACATCATTCGAGTGCTGATCGGTCTCAATCACGAAATTATTTTAAAAGATCTAAAGACTGAGCATAAATTTAAGAAGTAATCATAAGGACCAATCCCATATGGCAAGATTTTTTATGAATTTTCATTCAATTTTAAAACAACAATTTAGGGTTCAAACTAAGTTTAGTTTCCTGTGGAGACAATAATTTGTTATAATAAGGCAAGCAATAAATTTAATACGCACATAACTCCGAAAAGTCAGCGGTGCGCGCCGTAGATTTGAACTCGATACTCTCTGCATGACAGTCTGTTGGTATTATTACTCGGCTATCAGTGCTCATTTCTCGTTTAATCAAGCCATTTCCCAGCAACTTTTTTCCTAAAACGTTACCATAAGAAAACGTATTTATATGGATATCCTCACTAATAGTAATGAAAAGATTGAACGACGTAAACTTAGGCGAGCAGTTGCCACGTTATTTATTACCCCAGTAACGAGTTGCCAAGGAGTTGCGCCGGGATCATTAATAAGTTTACCCTACCAAATCAAAAAGGTCCGATCGTCCTCCAGCATTGAACAACTTTACCACCTTTTCTTTTTCTCCGTGTTTTCGTTCGGGGTGATTGGAGTTCAGGAGAAAAAAGGCGTAAGCTGCAAATATTTTGTATGGATTTGGGTCGTTTTGGTGTTAAGAGGTTAGCTGGCTGCAGCCTTGTAATCTAATCAGATCCAAAGACTGATGGCCAACATTAATACGAGGCAGGAACTGATTGGATTAACTGATTGACTATTTAGGGATGCTCTAAGTTATGTTCTGTATTTTCGAAGTTTGTATTAAAGGATTGGAAAGTGGTACGATAAATTACATCCCACGATTACAAGAAGTTATTTAAGAGATGTTTTATTAATCGCCAGATAAATATTGTCTAAGTAAGTAATATATTTTGCAATTCGATAATCCATACCTAAGTGAGCTGTCGATCAGAGTGGTCGCGGTCACATATAGCAAATAAAATAAATAATAAAAATTAAAATCTGTCTCTATACTAACGCAATAACTAATGCATAAAAGTAAATCTTAAGTTCTTATAACAACAAAAGTAAAACATTTGTCGTATTACTAAAATTTGCTAGCATTGTATTGAGCCTTAAAAATAATGTTTCGTTTTACCCTTATACAATATGTTGCATTTGCTAAATACTTTAGTAATACAATATAGACTGTATATTTATTCACCTAAAATAATTTCAAATAGAGGACGTTGATATAAGACCCTATTTTTATTAAAAACTTAGATAGTATATTTTTATTTTTTTACAGACTGACGCCTGTATCCACCGAAAGGGTAGGCAGAGGTGTAATATTACATCCACATTTCGCCATGAATTGTTAGGTCCCACGTAATAGGGTACTTAGATAGTAAATCAGAATAAACTGCATACTGGTACAGAATAAGACTGCACCGTAGGTACGTATGCTTGTGTGTGTTATGTACCTGCAATGCCAGCTCGCGGTGATCAGCTGAGTGGCAGCGGCAGTCAATACAACGAGTTGATTTTTGAAATGCAGGATTACGAAAAATTATTTGTAAGTTTTAGTGTGTTATTTTTCATGTTTTTATATTCAGTTTTAGTAAATTCATCCCTGAAAATATGTAGTCAGTATTATTCCATTTTTAGGGTTCCGTACCTAGAAATGAAAAAACGGAAACCTTATAGGATCACTTTGTTGTCCGTCCGTCTGTCGAGACCTGTTTTCTCAGAAACGCGTGGAGGTATGAAACTGTAATTTATATCAAATAGTCAAGTCAGAACCTTTCTATGTAATTTATATTTTTATTGATTGATAATGTAATTTATTTATACCTATAATGCTTTTTTTTTCAAATGTAATTATTATTCAGGTAATGACGTTCAAAAGTGCCAGGAAATGGTCTATTTGAAATAAAAAACTTTGGTTTGATTTGATACTTAGTTTGTCACCACAAGCAACAATAAGATATTGCATATTACTTGATAACTGGGTGTCGTAAGAGACATACATATTCAATACGTTTATTGCACACCATAATGTTACATAGATGTTATAAAATAGGTATATAGTTCATTATGGACCCTGTAGGGCACGGCAGCGTAGGAGAGAGGATGAAGTCACATAGAACTCAATTTCAATAAAGTAATAATTTTAGTTAGGTTTAAATAATTATATAGGTATCTATTTTCTTGCAATTATTTTACAAATCTGTTCAAACTTTATGGTCTTAAAAATTACAAATTGTGTATTCAATTTACTTCCTATAAAAATGCATTGATTTTAACATTATTTACTACAGTATATGCTTATCAGTTAAGTATTCATTTATTGTATAATACGCTTTATTTATTAATATCTGTTTTAACTTGTATATGAATTTCTTATCATTTGGTTCATTTCTTAAATGTTCTGGGAGATTATTATATACTAGTCGACGCCAGCGGCTTCGCACGCACATATTTTCGAATTCCCCGTTTTGCCCGATCCCGTGGGAATTTCGGGAAATCCCGTCTTAGTGCACCCCTACGGTCCCCAAGAAACATACATGCTAAATTTCAGCTTTTTGCGCCGCGTAGTTTCGGTTGTAGCGTGTCTGTCAGTCAGTCAGTCAGTAACGTAAGGATTTTATATATTAAGATTTTTATTGACATAACGAATGGGCTTGTTACGTGCATAGTTAGTTTAGAGGTGGGTAGATTTAGTAAATTTTTATGGCGTAATGAATATTTTGTTTGGATGTCTTGTCTTTTACTATAGAAATTTGGATATTTACGTACAAATTTACACATTTCTAATATATATATGGAAGATAAGGTTAGAATATTATTCTTTTGATAATGGGGTTTGCAACTGTCGGTTTCATCTATGTTAACCAGTATCCTAATAAGTTTTTTTGTAATGTGAAAAGTGTTGGTGTGTCTGTGCTATGTCCCTAAAGTATGATGCCATAACTAAGCCATGAGTAGGCATATGCGTAATATGTTATCAAGGCCGTATGCATATCAGCAGTTTTCTTAATTTCACGCAACTCATAAGAAAAGTTTGATAATTTGAGTCTGAGTTTCTTTATATGACATTTCCAATTTAAGTGTGTGTCTATGTTTAAGCCAAGTAAAGTTAATTCTATAACTTCTTCTAATTTTATATTATTAAATGATAAATTTAGGTGTAAGGGTGGTTTTTGACGGGGATGAAAAGTCATCAATTTGGGTTTTGAGAAATTAATTAAGTCTAGGTTGTGATCTGCCATCCATTTTGATGTCTTTTCGAGGATAGAATTTAGAATTAGGTTTATATTTAAAGCGTTTTGGCATGGGATGAGTAAAGAAATATCATCCGCGAATAGGACACACGGCCCTTCTATACATTTAGGTAGGTCGTTTGTGTATAATAAAAAAAGGAGGCAGCCTATTACACTTTCTTGGGGGATAGAAGAATTTATTGTTATAGTATCTGATCTAATATATTCTATAGTGTGAGTTTTGTGATTAAAATATTCAATTTCAACTAATTGTTCTCTATTATGTAGGTAAGATGTAAGGCATTCGTGTGCTTTACCACGTATTCATATTATGTACAGTTTGTTTAATAATATATTAAATTGTACTTTATCACTAGTAGTATAGGTAGAAAGGTAGAGTGAGTTTGTCGGCGCAGCGTTTTATTAGGAACGGTGGTAGTTCATCTAAACCGCAACTACGTTTGTTTTTCAAATTTTTTATTATTCTTTTTACTTCTATATGCTTCTACTGGACTGAGAAACATTGTATTTTCAAGGTCTAGCCCGCACCAATCGGCAGAGCCTCTGCTTGAATGATTAGAGGTCTGTTTACCTATTAAGGCAAAAAAGTCATTAAAATGATTTGTTATTGCTTTGGGTTCTGATGAGAGATGATTATTTATGTATATTTCAAAGTTTTGTTTTACGCGCCTTGGTTTATTGTTAGTTCTTTCGTTTATAATATTCCACATGGCTTTAGTTTTATTTTCTGAGGTTTTTATTTTATTTATATTGATTCTTCTTTGCTATTATTACTGCTTGTTTTAATATTTTTTGGTATCATTTGTAATGTTTTATTAGAATGGAATTTTTTGTTTTTATTATTAGTAATTTTAATAATCGCTTATTTTTACAAGATTTTTTTATTCCTACTGTTAACCAATGCTTTATATGTTTAGTTTTAGTCTTACTTTACAAATGGGTATGCATGTATTTAGAATATTTAGTAGCGTATTATTAAATGAATCGTAGTTGCTATTTATATTATTATTTAGTGTTATGATGTCTTGCCAATTTTGAAATTGTAATTTAGACTTAAAATGTTCTATGTTTCTATTATTATACAGTCTTTTTGTTGTATACCATATTGGTGATGGTTTTTGTTGCGGTAAATCTATTTCTATGATGGTTCCATTATGGTCTGAAAAACCAAGTTCTTCTACAAAAGTGTTAATATTTTTTGTATTGAAATTTGTAAATATTAGTTCAAGACATGTTGACGTGTTTTCGGTAATTCGCGTAGGTGACTTTATATGTTGTACAAAGCTATATTCAAGCATGAGATCAAGAAATTTGTTTGTTTTTAAATTATTATCTAGCATATTAATATTATAATCACCTCCAATTATGATATCATATTTTATGTATTGGCTATTTAAATATTGTAAAATAAGCTGTATTTGGTAGTTGAATACTTCTTCCTCGCTTCTATTCCAGTATATGGTACTTATTATTATATTATTTTTTAACAACTCAATTGCACATATTTCTAATACATATTGTATAGACATTGCAGTAATATAATTTCTTTCTATACTATCAATGTGGTCCTAAAGAAGAATGCAGACGCCGCCGCCTTTCCTTGTTCGACGGCAATAGGAAGCCGCAATTTAGTAACCGCTGAATTGAACGACTTCTAGTTTTTCTTTTGAGAGCCAGGTCTCAATTATACATATTGCGTTGTAGGCTGGTCTTTGGAGTATAAATGAAAAGAAAGGAAAAAAAGAAAAGAAATATTTATTTTGAAACAGCACATAGGACACATAATAGAAAGCAAGTAGGTAGGTACATATACAACAATTAGTAAACTTAGAACATTTATATAAAAGAAAATAAATAAATAAGAACAAAAAAAAAGTTGCAATTACAATAGAATATAGTGAGGTATGTGTCCCATCGCTGGCCAAAAAAGGTGGCTGGATCAGCACTATGTCCAGTGATGCTAGTGCATACCGGACGCTGGTATTCTTCCAGCCCCTTCCGGACATCCCGGATGCGCAACCATCGCCGTGCCAATCACAACACGCAATCCGTGTGAGGTGTTTCAGTGAATGTGTATTGTGTAATATGTAGTGATTTATAAATATATATATATATTAATATATATAGATTATCTAATTACCTAGTGAAAATATACACACATACTTAGTTGCATAAATAAAATTACCTACATTAATTATATAGGTATACACATTGTTGCATAATTATTCTAAATTATCGCCGCGTCCGCTTTGCTGGGAGGCGAGGGGCGAGCGGGTGTGAGGTCCAACACTCGGCGCTCGCTCACGACGAAGCGGAGCAAGTGCACACACCATCAGAGGCGGTCACCGTCTGTCACCGCCTCTTGACGCGACACTAATGCCGCGTTTCCACGCTTGCCAAGCCTCGACAAGCTTCCACAAGCTCCAAGCGTCCACAAATCTCGTTTGGCGTTTGGGAGCCGTTTACACGCTTGTGAATGCGTCAGTATGCTACGTACATCCAAGCATGGCGGACACCGAACTTGTATCGACTATAACCTTTGGTTTAACCTACTTTTATTTGAAATACACTTAAAGATAAGCAAAACCAATTATTTTGTATGATGTAGATTGCCAGGGCCTCTTCCTTACCCTTTACGGAAAACCTTACCTACATAGCCTCGAAATATTACTGGTGCCGTATAGGTTACGGCATTAGGTATGTCAATACACCTGCATATTATTAATATGTTCCCTCGTGACATTCCTCTGGGAGCGATATAGTGCATAATCATACAAACAAGCAAAAGAAGTTCGACCAGCCACTCATTTTGAGACAGAACTAGACGTGCGTTCGTTTCGAGATCACAGCGACTACTAAGCACGCGCCAACGTGTGAACGCGTCGCAAGCGCTTGCCGCAAGCGCCCTTTGATCTGTGTCCAAAAACCGACACTAGACCGGATCCTGTACAAGCGTCCACAAGCTCACGCAAGCCAAGCCAAACGGCCTGTTTACACGCTTGTGCTTGTGGAAGCTTGTCGAGGCTTGGCAAGCGTGGAAACGCGGCATAACATTTTTCTCGGACGATCGCACTTGAAATTATGCACGTTATACGCGCAATGAATCACCCGCACGCAACAAACAATAAATACCTACTCAAAGATAAGAATCAAATGAATTAGAAGGTATATCATTATAATATTGGCACAGACTCAAACATGGGTAAGTCGTAGCCATAATAATTAATTCTAAAATCTCTAAATATTTATTCATTGAATTTGTTTATAACGCAGTTTCAGCTGCGTTATAACACTTATATTCAATAAGTATTTCAAGAACTTAAACACACGACTGTTGGAATAACTAGTGTTTTGAATTTCAGATTTCTGCAAATAACTGTCATACTGTGCAGGGATATTCAAGCCTGGCCCTTTGAAACATGCCTACGATACGAATTTGTGTAACGGAAGCAGCGATGTGATCTACGTAATTTGTACGGAGGAGAAATGGAGATAACACTACCACCGGTCATACTGATAGGGTATGTAAATGAGTTATTTATCAATGGGAACAGAATGTTTGCGTTCGTGAGAATACATGTATACCTAAGTTAAAATAAATAATTATTTAAGTTAATAACGTAAACAGGAGGCTTCTAATAAGTGTCGCTTGTTATACAAACTTTGAATGTTTTGATATAATATATTAAATTTCAGATCTTGTGTTACGAAAGGATCACTCCTTTCGTAACACAAGATCTTTTTTATCAGCGAGACAATTGTCATACGGTCGACTTTGGTCGTAACTGTTGCTTGATATCTGGTCTCTAGTTTCATAATTTATATGGATTAATAAATTCTGCATAACATTCATGCATTCTGTTGTTATTAAGTTTGCCACTATATTTGAAAAACATGCTATGGTCGTAAGATAACTCAAGGTTTGAATCAAGTACTGTGGCATATTGATGTGTGTGAATATCAAGGTACAATAAGCTGTTGAATGTTTCTATCCTCCAGTTAAACATAGCAGAGTAGTTGTTGCACTTGAAAGTAGGTAAACAAAGTATGATATTAGTATGCTTAAAATTTTGTAACATTCTTCTTATTTCTATGACTATATCCAGATAATTATTGGTTCTTTTGAAATCTTCTTCTCCGATCAATATTGCGCAGTGATCTTCGTTTGTGAAGTCTGCTTTTTTTTTATCTAAGCCGCTCAAAAGTTGTAGTATTCCGCACTGTGGTGACACATAATGGCATATCTCAGTATTTTCAAAAATATTTTCTGCAATGGATAATATATTGTTCGTCTTATTAGCACTGATTATACATAGCTTTCTCTTATTAGGTTTTAATACTTTTAATATAGGGCATGATTTTTCTTTCTCTTGCACTGTGTTTATTGCTTGTGATGTAGAAATGTTAACTTTTGGCGGATTTTTGGGTGTATTTTGGTTGATCAGTGTGCTATGGGGTTTACTTAATCTCTTTGGTGTTTATAGAGTAGGTTTTGAAGATTTATTTCGAGGCGTCGACATCTTGAAGCTCTCAATATCGCCGGATAGACATTTTGTAGCCTTTTTTTGAATTTCATGTTTTGTTGTTAATTCCTGCACTGTTTTTTTTTACATATACTCACGCCTTTATCTCGTTGGGTTAGGCAGAGACAACGGAACGCCACTTGTTTCCATCCTTACAAACCTCACGCTCTTCCTCTACATTAATTACTCCTTTCATACATGCTCGCCGTCGTAAGAGATGGCTAAGGAAAATGTACATTTATAGTAGTACTTATTAAATAAGAAAAATTGGTTAGGCACATGCATAGAGTGCCTAACCAATGTTCCATACTTAATAATTTAGCTATGGATATTTCAGGTCCATGACGCCAAGCCAGCAGCAATAACGCACTGATAGCGCATATCTATTGGATCAAGATCGTGCAGTGGGATCGTAACTATACTTGTATTGATACTGCTACGTTTAACTAAGTAGTATCAGTTTGCATATGGGTGAATTAAATGAGTTTTCTCTTAAATCATAATTCTACAATAGCATGCTTTGATTTTAGGTTCTCCATTTTTATTGAAGTCAGCTATATACTGGGTATTTTCATGCTTGGTGTTGGTGCCAATAGAAAAGCTAAATTACGTTAAATAATAATGATTAAAGGCAGTGGTAGCCTAATAGAAATACCAACAGACTGCTATGCAGAGGGTATTGTATTCGAATTCACGGCGCACACCACTGTTGAGCAGTAGACCTCGTATGGCTGAAATATTGATAATAATGATGATAGGGTTATAATAATTATACTCTACTACATACACAACACCATCAGGTCCAAACTAAGCAGAGCATGTACTATGGGTACTATGGTTATGTCAAATATGATAGGGTTTTTATTTTTTTGCTTTTGTTATTATTGCTGCGCTGTTAGACTCCATGATGCTCATGGAGTCTAACAGCGCAGCAATAATAACAACGTACCTCGAGGATCACTTTGTTGTCCGTCCGTCTGTCAAGACCTTTTTTCTCAGAAACGCGTGGAGGTATCAAACTGAAATTTATAACAAATAGTCAAATCTACCGTTCCTTGAAGCTGTGAAAAAATCAAAGCTGTAAGCCAACGCAATCAAAGGATACAGCCGTTTGTGCTGCAAATTTATAAACTCGCATGGTAATCAAAACCTACAGGATACTTTCCGTGAACTTAGAATCTTGAAATTTGGTACGAAGCAATGTCTTATAGCACAGATAAAGGAAAACTTCCGAAAACCGTAAATTTTTTGTTACATCATATTATAAAAATATTTTAAATAATTTTAAAATTATCACCATTTTTTCATGAACGCGTAGACATATTAAATTGAAATTTATATCAAATACTCAAGTCTATAATACCTTTTAGCTGTCACAAAATCAAACTTCTATGTCATCGCAATAAAAAGAAACAGCAATTTAAGCCGAATTTTTTCTCGCAACAAAATTTTAAAGTTACTACTCCTTTCCTCATGAACGTGGAAAGTTATTAAATTGAAATTCATATCAAATACTCGGGTCTATAATACCTTTAAACTGTAACAAAATCAAACTTCTATGAACGCAATCAAAAGAAACAGCAATTTTACTATATTTTTAAACTCGCAACTACTGGCAAGGGGATTAAAACCTACAGAGTACTTCACGTAAACTCAGATTCTTGAAATTTGGTACAAACAAACGTCTTATAGCCCAGATAAATGAAAAATTGCGAAAACCGTAAATTTTTAGTTACATCATACTATTATAAAAAAATAATTAATAATTTTAAAGGTACTAGCCCTTCCCTTATGAACGCGTAGATGTATTTAATTTTATCTTTAAGCTGTAAAAAAATCAATCTTCTAAGCCCACGTAATCAAAAGATACAGCTGTTTATGACGCAAATTCTCGCAAATTTTCGAAACTCACCATGGTATCAAAACCTACAGGGGACTTCCCGTGAACTTAAAATCTTGAAATTTGGTACAAGGCAACTTCTTACAGCACAAATTAATGAAAATTTTCCATAAATGTAATTTTTTTGTTAGATCGTATAATAAAAACATTTTTAAAAATTTTAAAGTTACTATATCTTTCCTCATGAACGTGTAGAGTTATTAAATTGAAATTCATATCAAATAATCAGATCTATAACACCGTTAAGCTGTAATAAAATCTAACTTTTATGTCAACGCAATCAACAGAAACAGCAATTTAAGCATATTTTCAAACTCGCAACTACTCGCAAGGGAATCAAAACCTACAGGGTACTTCTCGTGAACGCAGAACCTTGAAATTTGGCACGAAGCAACCTCTTATAGCACATATAAAGGGAAATATCCGAAATCCGTAAATGTTTGTTACATAATATAATTAAAATATTTTTATTAATATTAAAGGTACGAACTACCCCTTTCCTCATGAACCCGTAGAGGTCATCCTCCTAGCGTTATCCCAGTTTTAACCTGGGGTCCACTTTCTAGTCTAACCGGATTGGACTGAATATTAGCTTTTCCACGGAGCGACTGCCTGTCTGACCTCAGCAACCCGAAGGGATAGCGATATTCCATGGTTTAGACTAGTGTCAGTTTATTTTAGAGGTACTGACGCCCTATAACGACTGTCAAAGATCTTCATGACAGCCGGAACCGTTGGCTTAACGTGCTCTCCGAGGCACGAGACAAGCGATTATTAACAATTCAATACGCACATAACTCCGAAAAGTCATTGGTCTGCACCGTGGATTCGAACCCGATACCCTCTGCATGGCAGTCCGTTGCTATCTCCACTAGGCTATCGCTGTTTTGAACCCGTAGAGGTATAAAATTGAAATTCATATCAAATGCTCAAGTCAAACCTAAAGGGTACTTCCAGTCGATCTAAAATCTTGAAATTTGGCACAAAGCAACGTTATATAGCCCATATGAAAAATGTCGAAAACCTTAAATTTTTATTTACATCACATATTTTTTTAAATAATTATATATACCTACATGTTTGTACGAAACCCTGCGCAGGTCCGACTCGCACTTGACCGGTTAATTTTTTTCTATTAACGAAATAAGGCATCCTAGATTTGATGAACCACAGATACTCGCAAAATAATACCGTTTTTTTCCAAGGATGATCCGTGAGGCTACTGAAATTAAAAACACCCCTATTTCAGTAGCGAAGATGGTTGGAATGTTGTTCCAGCTTGAAACCCTGTCATCAGGCAAATAAAACCCATGTAGGACAGAGGCACTAGAAGACAGAAGGACACCGTGAGCACGGTAATAATATCTAACAGTATTGTAACTCCATACAAACGCACGAAACTCGAGTTATACCTACGCGCCTCGAGCAGAGTACCCATTAGCACGCCATTAGCATAGTAAAAACAGAATAGTAAGCTAGCTAAGGCCGCTCGGCGAGTTAATTGCCTACTCTTGCGTTGACGCACGGGTTGTCACTTGTTTACACCGCGGCGCCGGCTTTGTAGGCGCGCGCGCTTTTTCGCCGTCTTTTTTAAGTGATTGCGTTGAATACTACAGAATTTAAGCTTGCAAATAATTTTTTCAAACACTTTCTGACTAGCTAAGCGTTATATAACTATCTAAATGCCCTTTATAGCGAGAAAAATGTAACAAGTTTAATTTACTGTCGTTTAACACATTGTCTAATATTAATAACGTTTATTACAAAACTGAATGTACATAAACAATTCGAGCGGGCGAGCAGTGTAGTACCTACATGAATGCGCGTGATCAGACGCGCGGCGCATCCCGTACTGAATCCGCGCCGAGCTTGCCGCGCTCGTGAGATTGTGTGGGTGAAAAGTGCGTGCGTACACGGCGCCGGCGACTCACGCGTACATTCAAACCAGCGCGGCGGCGGCGGCGGCCGATTTGTATGAAGCTATCCTACTATTCTGTTTTTACTATGCCATTAGACTGTGCGGACTGTGCCAAGAGTACCCACAGCCACGATCGTGCCGCAGCTCGCATACGGCGCGTCTGTAGGTATATAACTCACGAAGGCGGCCGAGTTACAATACTGTTAGATTATATTACCGTGCCGTGAGATTATTCTGCGTAAATAGAAACACACAATTTTATTATGTTTGGGTATTTTGCGATAGCTTCTAAACAAAGAGAAATGTCACCTCAGTCCTGACTTCGATTTCTGTAAAGAAATCGAAACGTTGGATAGTAATAAATAATGTAGTTCTAGATCATTCGGTTCATATGTAATACCTCTAAAACCAATATATCACAATAGAATTCGTAAGCCGTAGTTTGATTTTAATGAAACATTCGCGTAAACCCAATAAAATACCCTAAGTTTAGTTTCAATATTGGAACCGTTTACTAAATCAAAATACAAATAAATACTCTCTAGTTCTTACTCTGTGTACAAACACAAACGTTGCTCAATATTTTTCTTCAATTTCAAGCATCAATATTAAATCATAACATAATATCAAATAAGGTTCTCATGAATATAATCTACAGTGGAGCTACGCAACCAATATAAATCAAAGCTGGATCTGTACATAACAAAATAGAGGTCAGAAGTTCTCAAACTTTTTCAAATATCGAGTTTCAATATAGACGCTTATCTAGAAATTGAAAACAACTTTCATAATAAGAAAACTAAACGTGAGCGAATATTTCTTTTTCTTATTTATATAAAGCCTTTTGTTAAATAAACTTTTCTTCGATCGTTTGATTCGTTGCTGGTAAGTGGGTTTACTGCACTTATGGGTTAGTTTAGAGGTCACTTTGGTGGGACAATTCCAAGTTGGATTCACAAATTGTTACTTAGGATATTCTGATATCATCATGGTCATTTCAGCCTAAAGACGTCAACTGCTAGACATAGGCCTTCCCCAAATACTGGTATTCAGAAAAAGTATTTTGCTATGCCAGCGGCTTCGCCCACGTGGAAGTCGGTATCTCCTTAAGTATCCCTCTCTGTGGCCTTGATAATGTAAAATAACATAATGATCGGTTGATGAAACTCACACTCATATTTAAGTTTCTTACTTACTGTATTAGAAAAGTAGGTAGTAACCTGTACCTGCCACCTAAATTCTTGGCTCTTTCTTTTAATAAATACTATCTGGCCGAATTACATAATTATTAGTTACTTTGAATCTTTGCACTTAAAAAGTAACACTCGAATAGTAAGTCTACGATGCTCTACTATGTACCTCTTACACGCAAAAACTACTGAACGGCAACTGATCCAATTGTTGGTTAAAATTTGCAGTAATAATGTAATTTGGAATATGGAACACATAGGCACAACATAAAAATATTGTATGTTTTAATCCAGCTAGTTCTTGTGAGCAATAATGTAATTCGGAATATGGAACACATAGGCACAACATAAAAATATCGTGTGTTTATCCAGCTAGTTCTTGTGAGCAAGTCGGCAAAAGTACCGCTAAAATAAAAAAAAATAGTAATATCCCTAGATGGCACCACTGGCAAAATTAAAATTCGGTGTTAAGATCCGGCGCTGACAATATAAATACTAGAAAAGAAGTTGAAGCAAATTTATGCCCAAATTGAGTCCGAATCACTTAATAACCAATGCGGGTATATGCATATTTTAAATTGCGATAACTTCTGATAGAATAAACGGATTCTGATAAACTACAGACTAAATATTGACCAAAGACGCAAACTATGCGTTTGTCACTATCTCGATACAAACAATTAAGTGTATTGCTTGAATTCAAGTCTATTAAATTTATTGAATGACACTGCTAGGCTCCCATAGGTGATAGCGTGATGATTGTTGTCTATTTTTCACAGTTAACATGCAGTTTTGTCCGTGGGTATTATATACGCAAACGCAACCATATATGTAGTTTGAATTAATATGTTAAATGTATGTAGCGCTCGTAGGGAGACTTGGCTTGCCGTTAGTAACAGATCGGCAAAGTTAAGCAACTCTTGCACAGGTCACCACTTGGATGGGTGGCCGTGTGTGGCATTTACATCTGAGCGCTACCGAGCTTCGGAGGGCACGTTAAGCTGTCGGTTCCAGTTCTTGTACAAGGATAAGGATCGTTAGGCCATGTCGGAGGCCTTCGGGCGGTCTAAAAACTCCGACACCAGAGTCGGCCACACGCTCACAAAAAAAAAACAAACAAACATACTGTTTGAAACAGAAATATTTTTTGTGATAAGTCAAATGGATTATATCAGTTTAGTAGCGTGTTACTTTGTCCATTGTAAATTTCTGACTATGGTCACACTATGAACTGTCAAATCATTCACTCTTTTTGATTCATTGTCGTGTCCGGTAAAAAATTGTTCACGCTTTTTGCCTTCTCGCGTGCTTTGTGATAATTGAAGTAAATTTAAAACCCTAGTGAATTGCCGCTAATTGATCTGCCGGCATCGGTTTATTTGTGATAGAATTTATAACATATTGAACATTGTAAAACTTGTGTGAATCCGTCCACGTGTTTGGTGCCCGAGGACTTCGTTGAAGAAAACCCTGACCATTGGACTGGTAGCTATAGTGGTACTCTAAATTGAACACCTCTTAAAAGAGTGACAAAAGGTAAATACCTCGGTCACATCGTCACAGAGGATTTATCAGATGACGCTGATATGGAGAGGGAGCACAGGGCGCTGGCCGTCCGTTGTAATTTGATATCCCGCAGGTTTGCACGTTGCTCTCGTGACGTGAAAATCACATTATTTAAGGCATATTGCCAAAGCTTTTACACATGCAGCCTGTTGGTGACATATGCGCAGCGGTCGTATAGCGCCCTGCGCGTACAATACAATAATGCCTTTAGGTTGCTGTTGGGACTGCCACGCTTCTGTAGTGCTTCTCAGATGTTCGCTGAGGCTCGAGTTGATGATTTTTACGCCATCCTAAGAAAAAGAGCGGCCTCCATAATGCACAGAATGCGTGGGAGTTCCAACAGTATTCTGGGGACGTAATTGTAAAAATGGATAATCCTTTTTTAAAAAATTGGGTAGTCACGCATATCAATACTCGATGCTCAAGACCCGAGTTACATGTTTTTACAAGAAATTAATATAACTAACACTAAATTAAATTAAATTGAATGTATTCTAATTACTAACAACAATATGGATGTATTTTTCCGAAATAAATAAAAAATATTATTATTATTATAACGATTTCGTCATTATTTTGGCCAAAATTATGAGTGTAATCTTATAGGTCTACCCAAGAACATCACCAGAAGATCCCAGGTAAATTTGCACATGTACTTTGAATTCATCGCTGTGAAACACAGTACATACGTGTTTAGATCTTTGGCTTGACTAGACCAGACTGGATGAATTAATTGCTTCCACTGTCTTTTGCAAACCTTTCCCAGCTTTCTAACCAAACTCTAAACACATACTTATGTTAAATTATAGTCTACGTGGACGGCGTAGCACTGTGCGCAGTAGTGGTGTTTACCCTCACAAAAGACAATACTTTGTGTGTCTACAGTTTAATTTTCGAGTCCGAATGGTTTTATGTATTTTGTTTTAGCATTTGTAGTAATGTATGGTATATGTCGCAAACATAAGGTATTTTCTCATATCTGCAAATGTTTTCTTAACCGTGGGTGAGGCCTATGTCGAGCAGTGGACTTTTCTAGGCTGACATGTTGTTAAAACATTGTTTTTGTAGCACCTGACTACGAATCCGAATTACTTAAAAGAATTGAATACCAAATTACCCCATTTTTTTATTTGAATCAATATACCCTTTACGCGGTCCTTCACATTGGTCATAGATTCATCCGAGATCATGGTTTGCTTAGAATATAGGTATCGTGTAAATATAATTACTTCTAAAGGACAATTTAATACCAATATCTCTTGTGTGCCTTCTTCGTTTCTTTAAAAGGAATTGAATTTAAAAGGGAATATTGTTATTTTTACTACAATTTGCTGAAATATTCATATGTCACGTACATAAAGACTTTTCCAAAACATCAACTCTAGTGCCATTAATTGTGGAAAACATACAAAACGCGACATGTTTTGGAACCACTGGACTGGACAAATTATAAATATTGATGCTAGGGTTGCTAGTCCAGCCATCGTATTGAGACAAAGATTATTTTTGCATATTATTGAAAATGTAATTTGATCTTTATTGGACACGCAATCATATAAATTATTGTATAAATGCCGGCGCAGCACATTTTATATGTGAATTTATTGATATTTTTTGCGAAATGAAATTACGTCGTTAATCTTGGACCCATCCGACCCATGTTTGTTTAACATAAAGTTATATTTGTAATATTTTATTCTATAATTATTTGACTGACTTGGCTGATCTCAGCCAAGTATTTTCTGGCTTATTATATCGTTGTATCAATGTACATATCAATCAATCTTTGTAGGCGCGTTGATATACATAGCTCCTTAACTTTGGGCAAGGTATTTTATGGGTACACCTTTAAGCATTTTCCATGTGGTAATCACATACGCGATGAATAGTAAGAACACCGCAAAACTCGAATAGTAAAAACAGTATAAAAAGCATTTCGAAGTAATGTTAAGTTTCTAAGAATTCTTGACACTATATTCGACGAAACTTTCTTGAAGATTAAGCATTTACTTGTCTTCCTGTCATGGCTACAATATCAGGCCACTTGAGATGTGATTTTTGCTCACAATTTATATTAAGGCAAACAAAATGGTTACAATCTGGTTAAGATCCCGGGAACCGGTTGGATACGGGTGGCTCAAGATAGGTCTGTGTGGAGAACCTTGGGGGAGGCCTATGTCCAGCAGTGGGCGTCTCTAGGCTGACATGAAACAAAATAGGCGGTTGCGTGGTGTTCTCTTTTAAAAAAATAGGTCTCTTCTTCTAAAAATTCTTCCCTAAGTAAACTGCATAAGAGGATTCCTAGATCAGCATCAAAGTGGAGCTAGTAATCAACTTTTTCTAACTTTTTCATACTTCACATTGTCAATCGTAAAATACCTAATGTGGATAAGATAAGCCAGATAAGTTTAAAGCCAGCTCGCCAGCTTTAGTAATCATACTAAATTACCATTGTAAAAGTGAAATGCTGTTTCATTTGTAATTTTCCGCCAGTTCTATTTACTATGAAATTTCTGTACAATCGCGCATGTTTAGGAACCCTATAAATTGTCCTGATCGAAATCTAGAATAGCCTGAGGGTATCATGAAATTAAGCCTGCTCTTTGTCTGAGCTTACCTGTTCGAAATACGAAATGTCCTCGTGTACGTGGCTCTCCGGAATTTGATTTTGGGAAGTCAATTACTCTTTTACAGATTACAAAGAGTTTCTAAATAAAGGAGGATTAATTTTTTGTTGACGTTAATTACATACATACATACAGAGAAATTCTCAGAATGGAGTACATACATACATACATACATAGACTCACGCCTGTTTCCCCGAAGGGGTAGGCAGAGGCATATTAAACGCCCACTTTTCGCCAGTATTTTGATCCCACGTAATAGGTGGCGAGCCCATTGCCGCTTATCGGGATATCATGTTACCAGAGCCTCGTCCGTTGATCGGCAGGTGCACCACTTGCAGGTGAGGTTGGCTTGGGACCCTAAGTTCTTGGTGGGAACCCTATGCACCCGTTAATACGTTAATCACAGCGTTCCAAATTCCAATCAAGTTTGATCTTTTTTTGTTAAAGGCTTTATTTCCGTTTTGTTTTCAATGGCCAGAGATTGTAGCATTAAACGTTGGGTTCTTCTGGTTAGTATTTTTTTGTCTTATTGGATCTCATTTTTGAGGTAAGTAACGAATTAGTAAAATTGTATTGGTCGATTGTACTTTATCGCTACGCTCCCTACCTACTTTATCTCTACGCTCACTACGCTTTTGATCTTATTATACCAGACTATACATAAGTTATCTAAATTTAGTTTTAATTTATGGGTCCTATAACATTTAACCCGAGACACAGCTTAATAAGTACCAGCGAAAAGTGACGAAGAGAAGATTAATTGTTTATCAATTGGATTTAAATTGAATATTTTCATGTTTTATTCCTCGTAAGGAGGGAGGGCATGAAATTTGGGGTTGGCGGCGTGGCAGTTAAGTTATTCACCCCTCATACATAGAGTATGGAAAACTATGTAATTATAAACAAACAATAGAAATGTACTGCTTCAGAGACAAACAAGGTATTTTCTTATTAACACGTGACTTATAAATGCATGATGTATGTAGGTGCCTAGAGCGAACCTGAAGCCTACGCAAACTGGTTTATTAATGCTGTAGGATAATTTGTCTTATTCTATAGTTAAGTTTAAGTAACTGACCCGGCAAAATTTGTTTTGCTATATATTCGTATATTAGGGTAGGTATTTTTAGTCACAAATCGTTTTAAAATTTCTCACAAAATAAAATATACAGCTTACGACCTATTCTTAGATCAAATAAAGAAATAGAAAAAAAGTCTAGTTCAAGCCGTTTTGCAGATGTTCTATAACAAACACTGTAAACCTCCCTCAAGCTGATAGCACAAATCAATACACGCCTTGTTTTGTGCTATCATTGCACGCCTTGTTGAGTGAGGTACCAGTGAATTGTTACGTTCATCCGTGGGTTAATAGAAATCAGTACTGCGTAGTGGCTCAAATTACTGCACAGCATTATACTGAGTACGATTGTGTGGTTGCTCTTAATTTTTATTTAATACATACAGGGTAATTATCCGTGTGGTGACGGATTAAGAATACGGATTGTCACCACCCCATATTATCCCATGGGTGTCGTAAGAGCCGACAGAGGGAGCATATTATGCAGAAAACAGCACTGTAAGAGAAGGAAAACTTGATACAAACCCTATACCAACCCGTTTGGCCAGCGTGGTATAGTAGGCCAATTCCTCCTTTCAAAGGAGAGGCCTAGTCCAGCAGTGGACTGATAAAGGCTGATGATGATGACATACAGGGTGAAAAAAAGACCAACTGAAATAATTACGATCAGTTTTTACTACGGCACCATACCTGGAAAATAACTGGTTCAAGCTACTCAAGCTACCGGTTCAAGAGATATTGAGGCTCAAAGTCACCATACAATATTTGGATACAAAACAGATACATTTCTCCGCCAATGTGTTCTATAGATGTCCTATGGACCCTTGGGTAAATAAGTATATTGACCATAGCACGCGCACACTTTTAACTGAGGCTTAAAAATGTGTCTGCTTGAAAAAAATTCGTTTTCTAGGCATTATTTGTGCTTAGTATGACTTGGCATGATGTCCAAAACGAGTAGACTTCAGTTTGGTGATGAATCTTGTGTCATCCTGATCGCCCGCAGATGCACCTGTCCTAATATTTTTTTACCTGCAACATTACACAAACCCACTACTTTAGATGTGTACCTAATATTTAAAATCTTTGCCTAGTCTATGTATGGATAAAAGGATAATATTATGATGATTATTTTTCTAAGTCAATTTTAATTCCTCACAAAATGTTACCTTTGCAGCAATAAACTTTGTACGTAAATTTCTCTCCATCCTCTTACTTTAAAAAAAATATGTCATTAGTGTAAAGATATAATTGAGTCAGTCAGTCAGTTATCAGTGAGCCGTGTCCTATCATTTTAATATACATACTTCACATTGTCAATCATTAAAGTTTAAAATAATCGTTGCACAGTTTATTGAAGACTGTTAATTATCTGATAGCAGCAATCAAATATTGTGTTTTATTTGTGCAAATTACCAACGCGATGGAATGTTTCGAAACGTTGGTAAATTCGTTAATCCCTGTGAAATGTTTTTGAATGTTTTGGTGAATATTTTCGTTTTGCCCGCTAGAGGCAGCCATTGAATTAAACTGTTTGGATTGCGTGTATAGTTTATGTTTTCGTTTAAAGAATCACATACTAGTGCGGCTTAAATAGATGTATCGTTTTGTAATCATGTTTGAGGACATTTTATACAAAGTTCGGACTGATTGAGAGATGAAGTAGCTTACGCGTTATCGAAAATTTTATAAAAATATTTGTGCGCATTTATTTGGCAACCTGGGTTGTACCCTAGATTTTCTGCGTAGCACTCCACCTAACCAAAGAACGTCCCACACTACGTTTGCCAACACCAAAACCACTTTGGCGCGGTCTCGACTCTAGAACATGACTGCTCCAATGGTTATCGGTTCGGTGACAAACGTGACCAGCCCACTGCCACTTTAGCTTGATCATTCTTTGATCATTCAAATCGAAATAGCGAAGTGGTATGCTAAAGTTGTTTTATCCAATGTACGGAAGTTTACCAAGGTTGGTAAACTTCTGTACATTGGATAAAACAACTTCGAAAATTCTATAGTACGCGCCCAATGCCGGTTTTTAGGGTTCTGGTTATCGTTGCCGGTTTTTAGGGTTCCGTAGGTAACAGTAAGTAATCCCTGCATAACATGCAATTGGCCGGTTATTTAAACACATATTTAATCTTCCTATCTCTATCTGCACATAAACCATTAGGTATCTACTGCTATATCATACTAGCAAGAAATCCACCTCAGTCGTCGTTCTTTCATCGTGTCCACGCACGGCTTAACGCCAAAGAAGCCGGCCGCCATTAAAATAGCCTTCAGAGGTTTTTCTCGACGAGAGGCTCGCTCGGTTCCTGCAGGCCCTAATCGTGTCACACATGGTTAATTATGCATATCCTTTTATACTGTGGGGCAATTTTTAAACTATGGCGAGAATTTGTTTTGGACAGATAAAACTGAATTACATGTTACCACATTATTCAGCTTTATTTTGACGATTCTACGTTTTATCTCATATTTATAAAATACAGGTACTCTTTTAAATATACTGCCTCCGTAGTAGTCCCTTCTAGAGCCCGAAACCGGTAAAAGGCTCGCCCCCTATTACATGGGACCGAAGTTTATAACATGGCGAAATGAGTGTTTAATATTACACAGCCTACCCCTTCGGGCATACGGGCGTTAGACTATAAAAAAAGAAACAGGTGACAACATGCTACCGTTTTAATATTCTCCTTAGAAAAACAACACACATCGCTTGCTATTTTCACTTGTACCGCTAGTCAAACCGGTACACAGGATTATCAAGGGCCACCCACGTGGTATCAGGAAATTAATTATGAGAAAATCGTCCACTAGATTATAAGGGTTTACAGTATTTAGAGAGGTTTCCTTTCGCTAGTTAATACAGGGCAAGGTGCCGTTAATACAGGGATTAATAACAATTTATTGATATTGGATGGGCCCTGTTTTGGTGCTTTTTGTTCGTGAAACGAGAAATTTAAATTGGCGATAATTGTTTTGGTAGTAAGAAATGTTTTGGATTTTTTGGGCTTTTTAGTGTGTGAGATGATTCTTAAATTAAGGCATTATAAAAAATATTATACAATTAGTTTAATTGTACACTTGTTAATCTAACTAAGTTTAATTGTTATTATTGCTGCGCTGTTAGACTCCATGATGCTCCTAGCAAAAAAATAAAAACCCTATCATATTTGACATAACCATAGTACTCATAGTACATGCTCTGCTTAGTTTGGAACTAGATGGTGTTGTGTATGTAGTAGAGTATAATTATTATAACCCTATCATCATTATTATCAATATTTCAGCCATACGAGGTCTACTGCTCAACAGTGGTGTGCGCCGTGAATTCTAATACAATACCATCTGCATAGCAGTCTGTTAATAGGTATCTCCATTAGGCTATCGCTGCCTTTAATCACTATTATTTAACGTGATTTAGCTTTTCAATTGGCACCAACACCAAGCATAAAAATACCCAGAATATAGCTGACGTCAATAAAAAATGGAGAACCTAAAATCAAAGCATGCCATTGTGGAATTATGGTTAAAGAGGAAACTCATTTAATTACACCACTATGCAAACTGATACTAGTTAAACGTAGCAGTATCAATACAAGTATAGTTACGATCCCACTGCATCATCTTGATCCAATAGATATGCGCTATCAGTGCGTTATTGATGCTGGCTTGGCGCCATGAACCTGAAATATCTATAGCTAAGTTATTAAGTACGGAAAATTGGTTAGGCAGATGTATAGATAGTATGATTGTACATTTTCCTCAGCCATCTCTTACAAAACCCACTTATCAAATAATATGCTATAGCTTACTGTTGCTTGTGATGACAAACTAAGAATACAATATGTCACAACCCCATATAATTTCATGGGTATTGTACGAGCTAAGGAAAATGTTCCCTAACCCTATACTAGCCCTTCTGGCCACTGTTGTATAGTAGGCCTTATCCTCCTTATATGCAGGAATTTACTATAAGGGGATGTAATCATCATCATATCCGTCATAGCGTTATCCCGGTTGCATCCATGACTTGCACATCGTGGAGCCCGGAGTCCGCTTATTGGTCTAACTAGGTATGACAGTATATCAACTTTTCCACAAAGCGACTGCCGTCTGACCTCCGCAACCCAGAGGGATAGCGATATTCCATGGACCAGTATAAGTTTATTTGAGGGTACTGACTCCCTGTAACGACTGTCAAAGATCTTCATGACAGCCGGGACCGACGGATTAACGTGCTCTCTGAGGCACGGGGCAAGCGATAATTAACAATTTAATACGCACTTAACTACGAAAAGTCATTGGTGCGTGCCGTGGATTCGAACCCGATAACCTCAGCATGGCAGTCCGTTGGTATCTCCACTAGGCTATCGCTGCCTTATAAGGGGATGTATTTATTTACTTTTTTGGTTTATCAGTTGTTAGCCAATAGACTGCCACGTGTGTAGAGCTGGAACTTACAAGGCAAGCCCAAAATTCTTGTGAAAGTTTTTTATTTATTTAACTCTTAATTGTTGCTTGCCTCGTGTTTCGGGAAAACCTTTAACAGTCTTTACGGAGAGTCCGAAGGTCAGACGGCATTCTTTAAGTAGAAAAGAAAATATTGTAATTGAATAAGGTTCTAGATTCTAGATGTGATTGGGTTCTAGATTGGACCACGTCAGGACCGGACGATGCAGGTGTAGGCCTCCCACAAGGTGGACCGACGATCTGGTTAAGATCGCGGCAAGTTGTTGGATGCAAGTGGCTTAAGATCAGTCTGTATGTAGAGCGTTGGAGAAGGCCTATGTCCTGCAGTGGCTGGTGACTAACATGATGAAATGAATGCCCCTTCCCTCTGGACCGCCGACCGGTGTAAACGTGTGCAAGGCCGTATCTCATTTAAAAATAAATATTAAATTCAAACATTTATACAGTTAAATCAAACATAAAAATAGGAGTGCATAAATTTGAAGAGCTTGGTAACATAAAACGGATTGAGCATTAACAACCTCTTCACTACGCCTGGTACCCTGGTACGCTCGAGACGCCTGACCACTAAAAAGGTACGATTTGTTAGTTACTCCTGCCCAAGCGCAAGGCGGTAACCCTGCGTACGCCTCCCAGAGTGCAAAACCCCGCCTACGCAAGCGTCATTAGATAGTTCAAGGACAACGCAGCGCAAGGACTGTCACTGTGTGCGAACGCTAATTAGCTACTCACACTACTGCAACACCTACGTACCGGCCCGTAGCACGACCTCTTATACACATATTTTCGCCTAGTACTCTCTCAGTTTTAAAGGAGTTTAGAATTAAAATAATTGATAATTTTTTTCATAGTTGAGAAACAAGACATACAATTAACTACATCGCTTTCATTACATCCTGGTACTTACTAAAAATGGAGCACAATAACAGCAAGTTACTTTCTGAATCAACTAATCTCACCGGCAAAATGGAACAATGTACTACTCCTCCCAACTTTGTATTTCAACGTAATAAAAGAGCCAGAGAGCTTGATCACGAAGCCGAATTCAGTGCATTCAAAGAAGAAGTTAAAACCCTTATATAATCTTTAATATCACCTCAAAAGAAAGACCTTAAGAAAATGTACTCGATACTTATGGAAATCAAAGCTACAAATAGTAATATAGAAGCCTCTATGGCCTCTTTGTCAGCCCAAAATGACGAATTAAAGCAGAAAATTGAGCACCTTGAACAACGAACTACAAAGGATAGAGACTATATCGCTTTTCTGGAAGATAAATTTGAAGATCTACAGAGAGGATATCGTAAGCCTAATTTTGAGATTAAAAATGTGCCGAAAATACGTAAAGAATCGAAAGACGATTTAATAAAAATGGCGCTATGTTTATCCAATGAAATTGGCTGCAATATAAAAAAAGGACATAAGCGACATATTTCGAGTTCATAACAAACGCTCTAACGCTAAAAATAGTACTATTATAGTTGAAATGACTTCAATTATGCTTAAAGGAGAAATCCTATACAAATGCAGAGATTTTAACAGAAAACACAAAGGAAAGTTATGTGCTCAACATCTCGGGTTTAAGACAGAGGAGTTCACACTAATATATGTTTCGGAACAGTTAACAAAAAAGGGAGCACGGCTTTTCTTTTTATCGCGAGATCTAGCAAAATCGAAAAATTATAAATTTTGTTGGACAGCCTACGGGAAGGTACATATTTGAGAAGGATGATAACTCACCCACGACTATCGTTAACAATGAATCACAGATACAAAAGCTTCTGCAGCTCGCATGACTAGCTATCTTACAACTAAGGTATTACAGTAATAAAAACTCCTTATTCTATTACACAAATTTGCTAAAATCAATGTATATTTAAATTAGTTGAAAATTAATTAATGTTAAGTTAAATATATGCATGTATTATGTTAACCTCTCGTGCTTTAACACAACACATAAAACAGCTCACATTCTATACACATACTCACTACAAAAACACGAACACTCTTTGAATATTTACATAGTTATGTTTTCCTGCTCTTATAAAACATATCATGGATAGCACTTTACAAACGTTGATGGATATAGACAATACAGAAATAGCCCACGCCTATGATTGTAAAATTGAGGATTTTGTTAGTCATGTAACTCCGCACAGTCCCGGCTTTACCATCGTTGCACAAAATATCAGGTCTGTTTACACTAATTTCGAAGATCTTCAACTTAATTTACATAACCTTAAAACAGATATAGACTTAATAATATTGTCTGAATGTAGACTGAACCCAAGCAAGCAGATACCACAATTAACTGACTACCAATCCTTCCAAACTACAAAACATCTTAACAGAGCTGATGGAGTAGTCACTTATATTAAAACTGTACACAAGTGTAAAATAACAGAAATTATGTTATCCCACGCATCTTGCTTAGAGATACATGTCCCACCTAACCTGACAGTTATTGCTATCTATCGATCACCATCAATTGTGAACGCAGATGAATTTATTAGCTCCTTAAACAATCACCTAACCACTATTGCATCACGTAAAAATATTATAATTGCAGGTGACATAAACATAAACCTTTTACATCACCAAAATGAACCTGCACATGAGCGTACAAACAGACTTAATTACCTCAATATATTAGCGATGCACGGGCTACTCCCAGGCCACTGGCTACCCACAAGAGATAAGAATTGCCTTGATCACTTTATTATAAAGCTTGAACCTGGAAGTAAAAATGTAACCATCGCTATTATTCACACTACTATTACGGACCACTTTCTAACTTTCTTAAAAATGTCAAAACGAGCTAAAGAGTTAAAAACCTCAAAGACTAAAACAACCTTTAACCTTGAGCTAGGACTAGAGCACTTAAAATCTAGCAGCCTACCAGACTTGCTAAAAATTACTGACCCTAACGTAATTACTAATAATTTAATATCGACACTACAAAAATGTATCGTACTAAGCACCATCACCATGAATATCCCTTTAAAGAATAGAATGTTAAAACCCTGGATGACTATTGGCCTTCTCCGCTGTAACCAGAATAGAAACCACGTGCAAAAGAGGTTAAGGGTCGACCCGTATAATTGTATTTTAAAAATAACCTATAAAAGGTACAGGAATTATTGTAATTGCATTATTAAAAAACAAAAACGGAAATATAATAGAGCCCAGTTATCCGACGTACACAAAAATCCTAGAAAGACTTGGGATATCATAAACAAAATAACACACCGCAAACCCAATAAAACAAAGAATTTGGAACTTTTAGAAGCATCCGCTGACCCTAAGGAATCTGTTATCGTGGTAAACAAGTATTTTTCAAACGTAGGTAAAACACTCGCTGATAACATTACAGCATCTCTCCCCAGTAAAGAGGATAACGTTAACTCCCCATCATTTCACTCGCTGACCTCATCGTTTGTTCTGTTAAAAACGGATCCTTGTGAAGTCCACGCCACTCTTATGAGCTTAAAGTCAGACAGTGCCCCAGGAAAGGACAAAATCCGTATCAAATTCCTTAAAGCCGGTTACGAGCACATTGTACATATTATCACTTATTTAACAAATTTATGTTTTGAGCAAGGTATCTTTCCGGACGCTTTAAAGGTAGCTTTGATAACACCGGTATATAAGGGTGGTGACAAAACTGATCCTGCAAATTACAGGCCAATATCAGTGCTTCCCTCCATTTCCAAAATCATTGAAAGACTTCTTAATTCACGCCTCATTAGTTATCTTACAAAATACGAAATTCTGTCTCCGTTTCAATTTGGGTTTAGACAAGGAAAGTCAACTGAGGATGCCGTTTTATCTTTGATGTCTACTATAGTAGATAAAGTCGACAGAGGTAGCCGTTGCTTGGCAACCTTCCTTGACCTAAACAAGGCATTCGATACAGTATCTGTTTCCATACTTTTACAGAGGTTAGAAAAGATCGGAGTGAGAGGGACCCCTCTTGAACTGTTTAAATCTTATCTGAGTAATCGCCAACAATCAGTTAAGATAGGGGAGTACACTAGCTCTGAAGAAATAGTCACGTATGGAGTGGGACAAGGCTCAGTGCTAGGGCCGATTTTGTTCCTTATTTACATAAATGACCTCTGCAACATGAAGATTGAAGGAAGCCATATATTTTCTTACGCGGACGATACTGCCATAGTCGTTTTCGATACAACTTGGACTAAAGTTAAAAGAACAGCTGAACGCGGGCTGTATAAAATAGCAGAGTGGCTCAATCAAAATCGCCTGACTCTTAACGCCACTAAAAGTAACTACATTGCTTTACCAAGTACAATAACACACAACCAGCGCTTGACTTTCAAATAAAGATCCATAATTGTACCAACCTGGCAAATTCTGACTGTTCATGTGTAATGATTGACAGGTTACAATACAGTAAATACTTGGGAGTCATGATAGATCAGCGACTCTCGTGGCACATGCAAACCGAATTGATAATGAAAAGAGTTAGGAAAATGATCTGGATATTCAAAACTCTTCGACATATCGCTTCGAATAGTCTATTACCACAAATCTATGTCAGTCTAGCCCAATCTGTACTTACAAATTGTTTACCGTGCTGGTGCAATTGTTGTCCCGCCAACAAAAATAAAGTTTCTAGAACTTGAAAGATCACAGAGATCGCTACTTAAGGTTATGTACTTTAAGCCCTATAGATTCTCGACACAAAGTCTCTGTCAATAATCTAATCTCCTATCTGTAAGGAAGCTTTATCTCCTACAATTAATCCTTAGAATGCACAAAGAACTCCCATATGATCCCAACAAGACTAGCAACAGAAGGAAACACAAAGTCGCACCAACAGTCACAGTAAGATCATATTTTGCTAAAAGACAGTACGCGAGACAATCTGCTTACCTATATAACTTAGTAAATAAGGAATTAGACATATACTCTTTGAATCTCCGAGACTGCAGAAACGTTTTGACTGAATGGCTTCAGACTAAAGGCTACGATGAAATTGAGTCTCTAATATCAACAGTATCATAAATTAAATTGGTTTTGTAGCTTTTTTTATTTAGTGCATGGTTATGATGATTAGTGGATGCAGTAGTACTTTCTCTCTTCCGAACCCAAGACAACGTCGTAGGGCTAACGCATGATATTCACGCTTATAATAAACTAATACAAATTGCATAAAATTCGTACACAGCACCTAAACAAACACAAACACACACTAACACGCTCATATACACATACACTACAGAACACACAAAAGCACGACCCTAAAAGATAACTACCCAAATTTTCATCAAATGTAATTTTTTTGTTATTTCTATTATTATTATTTTATTTTTAATTTTGCTATATTCCAGAATTGTAATTTCTTGTTTCATTCAATTGCATAATGTTAGTTTTAATGACTAAGGGGAAGAGCGGAGCCACCTAACACAAGCAATGCCTTGCTTAAAAGGCGGTCTGCGATTTAAATGTTGTCAACGCATTATGTGATCGAAATAAACAATTTTATTTATTTATTTTATGAAATCGAGTTTTCTAGGATTTAGACCCCAGACATCATAGCCTTGGTCGGTTTACAGCTAGAAATCACAAATTACATACTTACATAATAATGTGTAAGTAAATTTTACATTACATAATAATAGGTAAGTAAAAGTAAATTTAATATACATAATATCATATTATGTATATTACCAAATGGAATGGGATCCATTTTGTACCCCAAAAAGTATTTTAATACAGAGACTTTGAGTTTTTAATACCATTTTCCCTTGAACTTTACTATTATTCAATTTACTACACTATCTCTCTACGTTATCACGTACACACAAACACATAGTATCACACACTTTTACGCGTGGCTGCATGTGTCACGCTAGTAACGTCACGTAATACATTGGATGTGTCAGCTCTGTAGCGAACAATGTTAACGCTACTGATGACGTAGCGACGTCTTATTATAAGATATGGCGGAGATAATGTCTGTTGTGTTAGTTGATAATCTATGCAATGTAAGAAAGTAGAAGCAGATAGTATTGCACGGCTGAAGTAGTGGTTTAAGTAGCTGCCTCGGTGCTTGACACTGCATCGAGTGTTTTGGGTTCGATCCCCGCACTAGTCAACACTTTGTGTGATCCATAATTTTTTCCATCCATAAAGGCTGGCAGAATAATACGAAACACCGTCAAGTCTTTTCGTCACCTCATCCGCAAAGCCTTAAGACAAAGGACTTTAACGAGTGCGTCCTACAAGTTATGACTTACGGAGCCGAGACGTGGACGCTGACGGTGCGACTGGTCCACCAATTTAAAGTCGCTCAGCGAGCTTCTAGAGAGGGTTATGCTCGGAGTTTCTCTGAAGGATCGAATTCGTAATGAAGTGATCCTACAGGTAACCAAGGTAATCGACATAGTTCAAATAATTAGCAACCCGAAGTGGCAATGGATCGGTCACATTTGTCGCCGTTAACCGTTGGAGTCGTCGTGTTTTAGAGTGGAGACCGCGCCACTCGCAAACGTAGTGGACGACCTCCGGCTAGGTGGAGTGACGTGAATGCAAAGTAGTTAGTAGCGGCTAGACACGAAGAGCCGAAAATCTAACTCAGTGGCATGCCATTGGAGAGGCATATATCCAGTAGTGGACTATGGCAGGCTGATGATGATGATGACGAAACTAGAAATAAATCCTGTGTCGCAGGGGGCTTTACAAACATTTAATCAACGGACTCAAAGTACACCCACTAGGCTGGTCTTATGACCCAGGCTGGACACAACAATCGGCTGATCACACAAAGTCATCCCCACACGAGACACGTGTGGGGTTCGAGCCCGCATAACTCGGCGCGGTTCTAAACGGCGAGCCTACCGCTTAAGCTACTACAGTCCAAATAAGCCTTTTATATCGCGTTACGCCCGCTTCTCCGATTGGGTAGTCGGAGTTGCAATATTACACCCATAATAGAGAAGTTTCCTGCAAGTGAAATAAATTATACAGGTATATTTATCTACATGTCAAAATAATAATCATTCATTAATTAATGTTAAAACTTTATTTAACATTTTTATCGTTAATTTATTGTTAATAAGTATTCTACTTGGCAGCAAAACACTATGACGTCACGACGTATATTCTAATCTATGGTCACGACGTCATATTTCAAACAAAACCCTTGGCAAAGGTCGTTTTTGACATTTAATTAAAAGTGAGTTGATTTGACTAATTGGGAACAACCCTATTCACCTTATGATTTTTTAGGTCCCACGTAAGGGGGAGCGAGTTTATTGCCGTTACCGGGCACATTGCCAAACTCCGCTGCTACTGAGAATTCAGAAAAACTCAGTAACACTTTGCCCGACCCGGGAATCTAACCCGAGACCTCCCAATCCCACGCGCACATTTATGCCGCGAGACCAACGATTGTATGATTAAGTTTTGATTTTTACATATATACGTACCTATTTTTAGTAATAATATCTAATTATTTTATAATTCTATAATAATTGTTTATTATCATATATTTTAACCTAGTATACTGTGAAACTGGAAGTTTGCTGGTACTTATAGCTCAGGATTTACTATTTTAAGCACCAACAGAACATTATAATTTATATTCTTTGTACCTACATTAGTTCTCTACTGTATTTTACGGGTACATACTTGTACTTTTGTGCCAATAAAGAATTTATTTTGACGATGCTTAATTTAAGGGTTTGATATTGTTCACATTGCTTTTTTTGTCTGTTATTTTTTAAGGCTTTATATATTTAATAATGTAATATTACCTATTGTATAACTTCTATGTATACAAGCGCTTTGGTTTCGACTGTAAGTTTGTATTGCATATTAAATAAATAAATTAATTAATATATAGGTAGTCCATGCAATATGTATAAGGAATATTCATGCATTGCTGTATGCTACCGTAATTCCTACTAGAGAGTTTATCTTGGGTTTTCTTAGATCATCTGGCAGAGCAATTTTCATTAAACTCAATACGGATGTTTAAAAGACGAGGTACTTGAAGTCAATTCACCTATTGGTAGGATACGAACAAGCGATTTTTGTAGGAAAAAGTAAGTTATGAGAAGGTCATTTAAAGTTGAGCCAACCAGCATGATATATGCAATACAGCTCTACTTCTTTAAAAATTGGTCCATATCATTCGGAAAGTTCGATATTCATTCGTCAAAATAACATTTAGTCAAAAGCGTCGTTTATTAATATTGTTCCGATAGCATCGACTACACGCGAATTACATTCACACAAATGAAACATGGAAAAATGTTTTTCAACAAAACATAAACTCATTTCCACGTGACGAGCTTTCAAAAATAATTGCGATATTTTTCTCCTTTCATTTGTGTTCGCAGGCCAAATGTGTTGTAATTTTGACGTTGTATAAAAATGTGTTAATTAGTAATGTAATTAATTAGTAATGTTCTGGATATCCGTATCCGTATCCACGGATATCCGTGTGTGACGTCGCACCTCTTGGCCGGCCGTCTCCATCTCCGTCCCCTCACCTCAGGTACTCCACTTCGGGCTCCTATAAATATCGTGGTGCTGGAGCGTTCGCCCCTTTTCTTCGGCTGTGCGGCGAGCAAGCTAAGTGCATCTTTGTTTGCCTGAGCGACAACGAACGCGATTTCCCAGGATTCCTGAAAAGATACGCCAAATCACGCGACCCTGGTTCTATCCCTGTAACTAGTCAAATTATTTTGTTAATAATTTTCCATTAAATTCCTTGCTAAAGGATGTTTAGATTCTTTACCGAATTAAACAAATTTTGTTTGTATCCGAAATTAAGATTTTCATTTAACCACGTCACAGTGGCGACCCAACGTCACAGTGGCGACCCAACGTCACAGTGGCGCCCACGGGAATAAATAAAAGGGTCTTCTGGGAATGCGTTTTTAGTAAGTTTTTTTTTTACATTTTTTTACTGTGTATGTGTGAATTCGCTCCAAAGCAGTGTTTGATTATTTTAGTGGCATATTTGTTTTTTACTACTCTTGGTAAGTTTTTTTTGCATATTATAACTATTTTCTGTTGCCGCGTGTGATAATTAATTGTTTATCAACCGCTTAATTAACAAGTTATAATCTTGCGAATTACGGCCTCGTGTCCTCTAAAGACGCGCTAAGGTCACATTCGTCGATCATATGTTTTGTCTTGCGACTTAAGGCCTCGTGTCCGCTAAAGACGCGCTAAGGTCACTTTCGTTGATCGCATGCTTCGCGATTAGCTTTTTTAATTGCCTACTACGGTATTTGATGGCTACTGGTAATTATTGCTAATAATTACTGCTTTTTCAGACTTAAGAAAAGAATTCATACCCTTCTCTTTTCCTTTTTTTAAATTTTTCTACTATAAACTTCTGCTTGTGGCTTTGTACGGCGATGTAATTATATTTCAATATAATCGATTTTATTAAATCTTTTGCGCTGCCTACTACGGTGATTCATCATCCTCTTAGCGTTATCCCGGTTTCAATCTGGGGTCCGCTTACTAGTCTAACCGGATTTGGCTGAATATTAGCTTTTCCACAGAGCGACTGCCTGTCTGACCTCCGCAACCCGAAGGGGTAGCGATATTCCATGGTTTAGACTAGTGTCAGTTTATTTAAAAGGTACTAACGCCCTGTAACGACTGTCAAAGATCTTTATGACTGCCGGGACCGACGGCTTAACGTGCTCTCCGAGGCACAGGACAAGCGATAATTAATAATTCAATACGCACTTAACTCCGAAAAGACATTGGTGCGCGCCGTGGATTCGAACCTGATACCCTCTGCATTGCAGTCTGTTGGTATCTCCACTCGGCTATCGCTGCCTCCTTTTTTGCATTTTTTTAAGTTTAAATTATCTTTTTAATTTTAAAAATAATCGCCTACTACGGCGATTATCTTTTTTAAATTAAATATTCTGTTCTTTCTTACTAAGAAAGTAGCATCTTTATTATACTAATGATTATGTAACGGGTCTGAATCGTGTTAAACGAAAATAAAGATGAAATACCTTTCTAATTGTCCCGACGTTTCGGCATGGGTTACATCAGCCGTGGTCACGGGATGACTGATGTCCGTCAGCGCTGCCTCCGAGAAGTGCGGGTTTCGGAACCTACCCACTTGGTGTTCACAATTATTGATATTTATAAGTTCGGAACTGTCGGTACTTCGACACACAATACTAATGGTATCTTCACACTGGCGCGTAATATCACCTCGTCGGTGTCTACATTTGCTGATGACAGGATTCCAAGATGTAGATAAACGGTAACCATCCTCCCGGTTGAAAATTGCGTGCTTTTTGATTTCAACCGCTTCCCGTGCTATTCTTGAAAAATAGTGACGGTCTGTGGAGAAAACCTGGGGCCAATGTAGCTCAATCCAGTGATTGGATCCTGACTCTCACAAATGCTCAGCTATGGCCGACTTGATGGTTTGTCGGTTTTTGACGGCCATGACGAGTTCCATAACTCGTTCGGCGATGGTCCTTTTTGTTTGCCCCATGTAGGAACTACCACAGCTGCAATCCACCTTGTACACGCCTGGTGTTTGAAAAGGGATGACATCCTTTGGAGTACGCAGGCAATTTGCTACTTTGGAGTACGGACTATATACAGTCTTAATGGAGTATTTTTGTAGTACTGTTCCAACTTTATCCGTTACTCCCTTTATGTAGGGCATGAACGCTGGCGCTCTGTTCATTTCAGTCAGTCTCGACCTTTTCTTTGAACTTCGCATATTGTGTTTGTAACCGTTTTGCTTGAGTACCTCCCGAACATGTGTGAGCTCACTATCTAAGTGTTCGGGGTCGCAAAGGTCATATGCTCTGTTTGTCAATGAAGCAATAACGGATTGTAAATGCCGCGGATGATGATGTGAATTTGCGTGTAAGTACCCGTCAGTGTGTGTGGGCTTCCTGTAAACATTGTGTGTCAGGTTTCCATTTTCTCTCACCGTTATCTTCACATCGAGGAAGGCCAACGATCTGTCTGTCTCCATTTCATAAGTGAACCTCATATTAGGGTGTATGGAGTTTAAGTGATTTGCTAATTGTTCTACCACATGTCTGCTACCCTTTATAATACAGAACACGTCATCGACGTATCTTTTTCATATCTTTATGTGGAACGGTTGTAGTTGGATATCACATCTTTATTATACCACGTGTACCTACCATAGTTGGACTGATTTGAAAATGAACGTAACTAAAGATGCTACCATGTGTCAATCAAACGTACACGTGTCACACGCAGGTTACTCACTGACAAAATAAACGAATTTAATCTTTGTATATTTTGTATAAAAATACGAATATTATCGTAGAATTATTGGTTGTTCTTTTTGTTAAATGTTTATTTTTCTACAATCGTTGTTTTTAGTCTTCGATTTTATCTTCTTGTTACTGCCTATCGGTATGTTACTTACAAATGCATCTATTTATGCATTTACTATTCCTTGTGAGCTCAAACATTTAAAATTGCTGTGTGGCAGTTATTGAATTTTTTTTGTAATTTTTTTGCTTTACTAATTATTGTTGTTGCAATATATGATTTCTAGTAAAATATACAAAACATATAAAGATAAATTAATGCCAAAATTAAACCGCTGACGGCCTTAAAAATAATTTTATTATGAATATGTTACATTTTATTTTTCGTTCTTCCATGTTTCTTTACAAAATGGTATACGTCAGGTTATATATAACCATTTTAAGTAGTGCTGGCTTATAATAATTATGTTCTTGTATTTACGCAAATGTTATAATATCAAACTTAATTATTTGAAACATATCAAACTCAATTATTTGTAACATAGCAAACTCAATTATTTGAAACATCTAAATGCAATTGAACGGAAACTAACTGTGACAAAGTGGCTATTTACACATAAATGAAATCAATAATTTCTATACTTTAATAACTAAAGTAAATTAATTGATGTACAAGTTTAAGAAAATCCCCTTTCGTATTTCACCATCGTCTATTTTAAACCTAAAAGCTGAATAAAATAATTAAATCATATTCTATTACAGCAAAAATATGTTTATAAACTATTAGGAACAGTGTCATTAACAACAATGTAAGACGCATATGCATACAAAGTTATAATTACCTACATATTTGTAAATAGTGCTATTGTTTCTTGAGTTGGACCACATGACGCATTGTGTTATGTCAATGATTTATATAAACATGCTAAAACAAAGATAAACATTTCAGTTAAAAATAAGCGCCGATATTTATGAAATGTAAGATTGTTGCAAAAACTATCTAAGTATCTAAATATCAGATGACTATCTAACTATCAGATAACTATCTAAATATCAGATATGTTTTGCAAGCCTAGATTATTTTCATATAAACGAGCTTAAATTAACGCACTACAAAGTTTAAAAATAAAATAATCAATGCTTATCACAGTTATCACCAATGATCTAATCACAAAAATAACTTCATATTTTTTACAAATGTTATAAAAATCTTTAACTGCAAATTACAGCTTAAACATGTACACAAATATCTTGTTACATATAGCTTTAGTAATGACTAAACGTAATCTAAAAATATTTTTTTCCCTCATGGCTCAGTGGTTGGAAAGCCGTTGCCTGATCGGTCTGTTAGTTCAATTCTCGCCTGTTTTTTTTTTTTAGCTACGGTTGTGTACAATATGTCATCGATTGTCTCCTGCGGTGATATATTATTCATTACAACCTATCCCGAATTGTGTATTTGCCGTTAATGGCTATTTTATCATGTTGTGATTATTGTTGTTATCCTTGAGTCGCAGCAATTGAATGCGGCGCGGCGGCGCGCGCGTTTATGACTCACTTGTTTACCTTAGCCGATCGCTCGGCACAAAACGTTTTATTACCTTATTGTTTACTTAATTATAATGAACATATTATTGCTTTTACAATTCGCATCGAGCGTGTTAATGAGCAATTTGCTAGTGATATTACCAACTGGTCGTAATATTATTAGTTTTCGATATATATATTTTTTTACTTTGCACTTATCGAACCAGTGTTGTCAGGTGGTGCCTAACAACCTAGGTTTGGTAGCTACTTTCCCAAACTTCACGTATTATACCTCTTCGCGTGTCCTGTATTATTTAGAACACGACTCGCATCGGGAATGAATGCTGGCTTTTTCACACGTATGACTGTTTATAGGCTTTTTGAATGTGATGAATGTCAGGTAATAGGAACGTTCAATGCTTGGTGATGTATGAATGGTCGAGGGTTATACTTGTTTTTTTCTTTCAGGGTTAGTAGCTGCCTGGTACTTAGTCTACTGACACCACCACTCATCTGTTTCAGGGTTCCGGGATACAGTTGCCGCCTACCAGCCACATAATTTTCCCTCCCGGAAAATTCTGGCCTAATGGGGGGGAGTGTGTGATGTCGCACTTCTTGGCCGGCCGTCTCCACCTCCGCTCCCTCACCTCAGGCACTCCACTTCGTACTCCTAAATATATCGTGGCGCTGGAGCGCTCGTCCCTTTTCTTCGGCTGTGCGGCGAGCAAGCTAAGTGCATCTCTGCTTTGCTGAGCGACACCGAACACGTATTCCCAGAATTCCCGAAAAGATACGCCGTATCACGCGACCCTGGTTCAATCCTTGTAACTAGTCAAATTATTTTGTTAATAATTTTCCATTAAATTCCTTGCTAAAGGATGATTAGATTCTTTACCGAATTAAACAAATTTTGTTTGTAACCGAAATAAAGATTTTCATTTAACCACGTTACACGTGGTAGAAGAAAAAACCGTGTCCGTTACTTTTGGTTTGGTGGTTAGGTAGTATTGAAAACTATTCAATTCCATTCAGAGTATTTTTAATATAATTTCAATACAAGTCGAAATATGATCCGTCAATTGTTCCGCCGTGCGTGAGTGATGTCAACTATCGTTTCAAGGTCGCGCGCACCGACATCCATTTAGTAAGAAAAAAGGTCCGTATCCAGATCCGTATCTGCGATCTACATTGGTAACGATCCAGCACATCACTTATAACCGTCCCTTGCCGATCCTGTGGAAACGGGTAATCTTCGTGTATCCCTGCGATCCCCAAGAAACATACAAGCCAAATTTTAGCTTTTTGTGTTCAATAGTTTAGGCTGTGCGTTGTCTGTCAGTCAGTCAGTATGTGACAAAATACATAATATTAAATATACACTTTTTTGCACAATAGCATTGGCCCAGCAAGGTTTGATACGTCTTTCTCGGACTGCAGGAAGCGGTTAGATGCGGGCGGCTCAATTTTTGCGGTAACCCTTGGAGGAGGCCTATGCTCAGTGGTGGACGTCTTTTGGTTAAAGTGATTCTACCAAATGTCAAAGAAGTTGCTCGTTTGATGGTAAGCTAATGCTAGACAAAAGTAATTTTCAATACCTTAGGCTACTCTGCGCACTGCTGATTCTCTGAAAAAGAGTTATCCAGCCTTAGCAAAGGTCAAAGAGTGCTCATTAATAAAACTGTTGAAAATATAATGCAGTCATCAGTTACATTATAGAGAAACTCGCATATCATAATAACATTATATAAACTGTTAACTGGTCTTCTGTAGGATTAAGGTACTTGCCAATCAGGTTCTCTGTTAAGTAGATTGAGTAATGATGCCCAGTTCTCGGATATTCCCATCCTACATATTATATAAATTAAATACCATTTTCTGAATGCTGGTCCACAGAAGTACTTTACATTCTACATATTTGAGGTTTTACAGGCAAGGGTTTGTGTCAACGACCCTTGAACAAATATGGCTCGTCCATCGTACTTCAGATTATACTAATCTACCCAATTTTGATACATTACGATTACGAACCATAACAAAGAATTAAAATTTCAGCTTGCTTATTGTAAAATAACACAATTCCCCGAAACGAGAGGGAAACATTTATAATTCAACATTTTACGGTTTTAATCTAAGCACCAAATACCATTCAGTTACGATTTATTTTACGCATCAAAGGGAACGAGGCACAATTAATTGTTGAAAATGTCGTTTACGACAGTAGTAAAATACTGCTGTGTGAATAGGATTCTTCCAAATTATATTATCTGAGACCGGCCACCTATTTTTATGTAGGCTGTGCGTTTGAAATGATAGGAAAGAACTTTGACGTCACTAGCTATTTTACGACATCGGAATTTACGGTTATTTGATTGGTGGAATTGATGCTGCCACTGTTAGGGATGAACTGACTGCAGAGATGGCGCTGTTGTCGCGTCGAAAATGCGGCGCTGGTAGTGGTGACTTTGTCCGTTGATAGGCTTCGTTCCTGCCACTTTTCACCATGACGTGATTATAAATTATGGTGTCGTTTAAGCGTCGTATCTTATATTATCTTCTTTTTTGCAGTGACGTCAGATTGCATTTGATGGGATTATTTAGATATAGTCGTTCAATTAATAATTCATCGCATTGGCATAGTGGAAGCGGTGAACACCAAGCTGACATCCAATCTTGTTCATGTGGTGTGGTGTCCAAATAGTGAGTGTTTAGACGACCGGTTGGCGCAGCGGGAGTGTAAGCGACTGCTACGCCGAAGGTCGCGGGTTCGATTTCCGCTCAAGTCAAATATTTGTGTGCATGAACATGGATGTTTGTCTTGGTCTGGGTGTTTCTATGTATAATATGTATGTATTTACAAAAAAAAAGTATAAATGTATGTTTATCCATTGTCTAGTACCCATAGTACAAGCTCTGCTTAGTTTGGGACTAGATGGTGTTGTGTGAATGTGGTAGAATATTATTATTATTATTATACACCTCTAATACTCAAATAATAAAACCTTTTCGTGAAGACTACCCAAATTGATGTGACCATGTCGATATCTGCGACAGTCAACTTATGGAATCAGCCATTCACTTTTAATGATAGTGCTTTTCTTATTAAAATATTTACCGAGATACCTGCCTTATGATCATTTACATCCCATGCAGTTTCGACCTACATAGAGAAGACACCAAAAAGAAAAAAAGAAAAAGAAATAATAAATACAATACAATAAAAATCTATAATTGATTCTATATCTTAATGTATCCGTGGTTAAATTATTACTGAGTTTTTCCGAATTCTCAGTAGCAACGCTGAGTCTGGCAATGTGCCGGTAACGCCAATAAGCTCACTTCCTATTACGTGGGACCATCCATGCTGACAAACAGTTCCATGGTGGATTGTGGGTATATAATATTGCACTAACACCTCTGCCTACCCGGGGATAAAAGTGATAGTCTACAAAAAATATTTCGGTCCATATTTTTTTTACTATCATTAATACCTATCATCGACTCTTCTTCACCGCCGTTTAAAAACAATACCTTCCTCATTAATACAGCAAATTTGTCGGTATAGAGACAAACGAAGGATCAACAGGGGGATTAAGTCGTAGCTTGGAACAAGGAAAACACGCCAATCATACGGCCGCTTGTTTATTAAGAGGCCTCCACTGTTTAATCAACGCGAAAAATGCTTAATTAAATTCTTGAAAGCCCGCAAGGTGTATGGTAGGGTTACCAGATATTAGGGTTAGGTTAGGATATAAGGTTTTGTAAACTTTTATAAAAATCAAGTATGTGAAATTAAGATAAAGTGTAGCTTCTAAGTTTTAAAGCAAGGCAAGCGGCCGTCGACATGAAGATTTGAAGGTTTGATCCCTAGGAATTCGCACTTATGTCGATATCATTTTCTTTAATAATAATTAGTTCAAATCTAATTACATTTCCACTAACTATTACTTATTTACTACTAGAGGACGCCAGCAGCTAAGCTTGCATTTTTTTTTAATTTACCTGTTTTGGCCGATACCGTAGGAATTTCGGGAAATTCCTTCTTAGTGCACTTCTACGGTCTCCAAGGAACATACATGCCAAATTTCAGCTTCCTGTGCCCAATAGTTTCGGCTGTAGCGTGTCTGTCAGTCAGTAAGTAACTCAAGGATTTTATATATCAAGATTTACAACCAAAACTATACTTATAAACCTTTAACTAAATTAAAACGATAATAAAATTATATATGCTTATTAAACGCAAAGCACGAGGCGTTTAGGCGTCGTAGTATTCCTCCGCATCACTGTCATCGGGTAACGTCTCCAGAAGGCTGGCAGCATTGCCACGCTGGATGGCAATGCTGATTCTTTGCTCGAAGAATAAACCAGCCTTCTGGTCACGTGAGGCGTCGATCAAGCGTTTGGAAATATCTCGGTATAAAATACGAGCGCTCGGACTCCATGAGCCCAACGTTTCTAGCCCAACGTTTCTACCCCAAACGGCTCAAATACGTAATTGCCGACTTAATTTCCGTATTTGCACCGTTTGAGGGTTTCCGCCGTTGCAGCAGCAGCGCCAGCATGACCCGCTATACTTGGAATATGTGGTGGCGCAAGACGACGTTGTGTCCTACACCAAAGGCTTACCCATTTTCCATGGCAACAACGACATACCGCCAGGTCTCTTCCCGTCGTCTCGTACCAAACCATTTGGTTCGAGTACAGCTGGTACTCCAGACGCGACAAGAGTTCGACGAATTATGTCATTCAAATGAGCAAGTCGTGGAATTCTTCCCGCGCTTCTGCTGCAAGAAAGCCCATGATATCCGAGGCAATCGTCATCTTCTGCTAGAAACACATGGAGCACCCAAACGTAGGCAAGTGGCAATACGGAACGTCTCATCGTCCAACATGTTTCCTGTGTTGTAAGATGGTAGTGCTTGTAGCTAAAGACCGGACTCCCATTCCCCCACAGCCAGCAAGCGAGCACGCTCTGCAACATTAGACGCTGTTGACAAAAGATTTTTTCTTACTAAGTTACAGAGCGGCAAGTCCCACTGTCACTGGAAGAAAAGGTTGGTAGGCAATTCAGTGTTTGGAAAAGCCATTTTCCAGGCGTTTATAGCTTCGGTTTTGCACAGTACTTCCGAATGAACTAATGTAGTTGCTAAAATTTTCTTAGTTAACTCTTCCGTGCTGTGAACCGAAGACATGTGCTTATAAATGACTAAAACAATCAGTTTATATGTTACTGTAAAAGCCCGAGGTACGGTAAATCTTTAGATTTACCAGTAAATCCTAAGATTTACCAGCATGACTTGGTAAATGTCCGAATTTTTTGATAAAAAGTGGGCTAGTGCGAGTCAGACTCGCGCATGAAGGGTTCCGTACCATCATCTATAAAAGAATATCACGTTCGTTGTATGTATACTTAAATACTTTTTAAGTTTCTACCTGTTTATTAAGATCGAGTAACAAATTGCTTAAAAATTTAGTTTGTTGTATGGGATTATTATTTACTTTTTTAAATTTCATTATTTATTTTGAAAAGTAATATACAACTACATATTTTGTGAAAATTTAAAGCGTCTACCTGTTACAGTTAGTAATTTTGAGCAAAAAATACGAAAAAAAAACACTTGTTTTGTAAGGGACCCGCTCTTAATATTTTCATTTTTTTATTTTTAGTATTTGTTGTTATAGCAGCAACCGAAATACATAATTTGGGAAAATTTCAGCTTTCTAGCTATCACGGTTTATGAGATACAGCCTGGTGACAGACAGACAGACAGACAGCGGAGGCTTAGTAATAGGGTCCCGTTTTTACCTTTTAGGTACGGAACCCTAAAATACTAAGTTGACGGAGCCCAGCTTCGCAGAGCTCCTATTATAAGGTTCAGGGGCTCAAGAGAACCTAACATAACGTAACATAGCATATTTGGCAAAGAAAATAAGTCGACTGACTTATTTTCTTTTTAATTTAAAATTTCGGACATTTACCAACTCATGCTGGTAAATCTTAGAATTTACCGTACTTCGGGCTCTTACAGTAATATATACATAATTAAGTTAGTAATGTTGTTTTGAACCACATGCTCAAAAACTGACAAATAATAATTTTAGATCCAAATCAAATATTTGTAAATTACATAATGATTAGCGATATAATTGACGATTCAAAATAATAAGGCCGATGTGTCAGTCGTACAGCCAAATTCAAAACAGGCTGACCTTTTGCCATCCTAGTTAGGACTATCTTGGTCTTAAGTACAAACATGGCTACCGTAAAAAAAGTTAAACTTTCTCTTAATTTAACCCAAAACTGAGCTACGATTAAATCTTGCATGTAATATACCTACCAACGTTACTTTGGAATTTTCTTGTTCTTCGTAAGTTTTTACTGATTAACTTGCGTACATTTTCTCGGCATTAGTTCAAGTTGAAATATTGCTTGAGATGTTGGCTAAAAAATGCTTTGGTATAAAATTTGACGGACCTCATTTTACGTAGTCTTATCTGGTTTTTGTCTGATTTGACTGCCTGGGTTAAAGCTGATTAGCAAGTTTTGTTTAGACTTTGATTGTCAGTTGGAGATTATAATGCAACAGATAAGCCCGCGGTTACCTCGCGTTATTTATTGCTAATGCTCCGCTCCTGTGGCTCATAGCGTGATGTTATATATATAGCCTTCATCGATAAAAGGGCTGTCTAAGACTGAAAGATTTTTCAAATCGGACCAGTAGTTCCTGAGAATAGTGCGTTCAACCAAAATACCAAACAAACTCTTCAGCTTTATTATATTAGTATAGATTATATAGATATTCTTTATAGAAAATAATCATCGAAACACATTGCCATATTTTATTCAACTTATGGATACTTGTTGCCGATCACTTCAAATTATTCTCTGTATAAAGGAAAGACACAACACTCGACGAAGTGATGAAGCAACCGATGTATCGGTAATGTATTCTCTAGAAAAACTGCTATCTCTACATTGATAACCCATCCATATGCACGAAACAACCAATGCGTCAGCCCTGATGTGTTTTCATCTCACAAAGGCTAAAATAGCTTCCTCAACTATTGCAGTGACGAACCGTGAAAGTATAAATAGCTTTAAGCTCATTAAACAGCTTTAACCTGTATAGTAATTAGCGTTGGGACCAAGCAAACGGATTTTTTATACCTAAAATATATTTTAACAAAATTACCACGCGGCCACGTACCGGACGTCGTAGCAGAGATAGACCTCCCGTTAGATGGGCTGACGATCTTGTTGGGGTCGCGGGTAGCGGAATCGGTCCATATGTGGAGAGCCTTAGGGGAGGCATATGTCCAGCAGTGGACGTTTTCCGGCTGATCATAATCATCATTAGCGTTTAACAGTCCACTGCTGGACTAGGCCTCTCCTTTGAAAGAAGGAATTGGCCTACTATACCACGCTGGCCAAACGGGTTGGTATAGGGTTTGTATCAAGTTTTCTTTCTCTTACAGTGCTGTTCTCTGCATAATATGCTCCCTCTGTCGGCTCTTACGACACCCATGGGATGATGTGGGGTGGTGACATTCCGTATTCTTAATCCGTCACCACACGGACAAATCGCAGACCGATCATCTGTCAGTAAACGATTAGTTGTGTAACAACACGTACAGCAACGCACTGGTAACACAAAAGGAGTCACCTGTGAGTTGCTAGCCTGTGCCATGGGAAAATGAATAGGAGGTGGAGCAGGATGAGGAAGAAGGAAAACGAATATTGAAGCTACGCTGATAGTGCAGTAATAAGGGATGGCATCGCCGCTTATTGTAGTTAGCTGTTGTAGCTTCGACTCTATCCACTCGTGAACATTGGTGCAATCCAAGTTATTATTTCACATGTTCATTGTGTTTTATTCATTAATTTGGGTGTTATCTGTGTACGTAGTTTGTATGTTTGTAGAGACTCTGTCAATTGAAAAAAAGGAAAAAAGCTCTTTATTACCGGTATTATAGGATCATCTTCATCAGCTCTATTTAATTATATACAGGTTGTTTGGTAATTTGACCTATTTCTTGAAGGAGGTTATATTCGAGGTCATTTGCAACAAATTTACTCCGTCAACTAGGAGTCCAAAATTTACGGTTTCTAAGATATCGAGCTTTAAAGATTTTTTTGAAATTCTCCACCTTGGCATCAAAGTAAACGGGTTAAAAAAATATGTAAGTGAATATATTTTTTTAATCCGTTTACTTTGATGACTCTAAATTATTACTTTTTGAATAGACTGTTCAGTAGCAATTGAACTAAATTAAAAATTTCAGAAATAAAGGGTCTGGCGGAAGGGAGTGACTAAATTTTCTACTCTTGGATGATATTATGTAAATTAAAATGAATTTATTCCAAATAAATTTACTACAAATAACGTACAAATTCGATAAAGAACATCAAGGATTCATTACCTTTTGAAAATGGTACAAAAATAGTCCACTTTTGTAACAGAGGTAAAAATTCGATCCTGGTTGACTGGGGTCAATTTGTTGCAAATGACCTCAAATATAACCTCCTTCGAGGAATAGGTCGAATTACCTGTTACCCGGTGTACTCTCTCACTGCTTAGCATGGGAGTCTTCCACTATAAGAAGGATAAGGCCAACCTCCACTACGTTGGCCAAGTGGAGTATGGCTTTACCCAGGAAGGCAACTATAAAAATGTAATTTTAAGTCATCATCATCATCATCAGCCCTGTATATAATATACTGTCCCACTGCTGGGCACGGGCCTCTTCTCACTATGAGAAGGGTAAGGCCATAGTCCACCACGATGGCCAAGTGCGGGTTGGCAGACTTCACATGTCTTTCGAGAACATTATCCGCTTGACCGCTAGCGCCAATTCGCCAAATTCACTTGACCGCTCACGTTCTAAACAAAATATCGCGCCGCCGCTCGCCAGATGGGCGCGCTAACATAAACATTTATTGTTGATAAGTCGGTAACATGATTAAGTTGAAGTGATGTTTTTCTTCAACCTTATAAATGACTCTTTCAAGTCGTATGAATTCTTTGTTGATATTTACTTTCTAATTTATTATACTTAGCTGCGAACATTGACTATCGTTGAAAAAAAACACTTTGTGTATTTTAAACAGGATTATTTTAAAAAGTAAATCGATGACATACATATTTTATGAGTTTTTACTGTAGAGGGATTCTATTTACACCGAATCAAATAAAAAAAAATATGTATCATAGTATAAAAATATTTAATTACACGCATACGATAAGCACGTAATCACGGAGCGTGCGAAACAAAGAGTGGCATTTGACATTATTTTTTCGTTCGGGATTAACGATTTTAAGACTCTGAATGATTTGAATAGAACAGAGAAAAAGAATTGTAAACATTACGTAATAGAAAGAAACAGTAAATTCAGACCGAGTATAGCGCTGTAACCAAAAAGGGAAAATAGTCACTTGTGCGCGGTCTACGGCATTTCGAAAAAGGGAGAATAGTCACTTGTGCGCGGTCAAGCGATTATGGAGAACTCTCAGACATGCAGGTTTTACTCACGATGTTTTCCTTCACCGTCAAGCAAGCGATAATTAACAATTTAATACACACTTAACTCCGAAAAGTCATTGGTGCGTGCCGTGGATTCGAACCCGAGACCCTCTGCGTAGCAGTCTGTCGGTCTCTCCACTAGGCTATCGCTGCTTACCCACCGTAAGATTTCTACGTTCATATATTGTCTTATTAATTTTAAGTAATAAGACAATATATGAACGTAGAAATCTTACGGTGGGCCCTAAAACTTCAGGTACAAAACCAAATTACGATGGGCTCTAAAACTTCAGGTACAAAACCAATTCAACAGTTGTTAGTACCGCCTATAAAATTGATTTTATCTCAACGCGTTATAATAGATTTTTTGTTCTGCTGTCGATAGGGGAGAAAATTCAGGGTGAAAGTTTTATGTATTGCTTCTTAATTTTTTGAAGGTATATATTTATATGTTAAAGTTGTACTGTCGAAAGGGTAGGCGGTGGTGTGTTAAACTACCTGCTGCCATGTACCTACTCGTTTTTACGTCTAAAATTTCAAAGAAAAATAACCAGGTTGCAGTTTTTGTCTCCGTTTTCTAAGTCTTTTCGAAGTTTATTACCTTCAGTATAACATGATAAGACATTGAATAATTGCATCAGGTATCAGGTGTACATTTTGACATATTTATTTATTCATTAAAACCTTCATATACACAAAGAAGTTAGGCGGACGTAATGCCATGGGCATTATCTACCAATCTACCTTAGAGTGGTGCGGTGAGGAAGAAATAGGTGTATATTGTATAGTTTAAGGAGAACGTTATTGTAATTTGATTATTAAAAAGAAAGAAAATAAATATTTATTTTGTGACAAATAGCACACACCAAAAATATTATGACAAAAATAAATAAAGAAAAGTAAAAAAAGAATGTATACTACATGTTCAAGCCAAAACGCCTGCTTGAATTGTAGGAGCAACGTAGCAGATACGTCATTGAGTCAACGACGATAAATTTAAGGATTAATTATATGTTCACTCATTCATTCGTGTTCGACCTCTGTACGCCTTTGTGAATATACTTTTCTGTTAACCACGAACCAGTCCAGACTTTTATTCCAGCAATCCCGAAATTACACGATCATTTCTGGTCCTTCGAGCCGGATGTTTGGAAAAGCGAAGATTTTAGCTGATAATCAGCGAAAATTGGAAAAATAACAATTGGTATATTTTTTGAGGATTTTGCACGGCGGCAACGTGCTTGGAAAAAGTTTCTGGATATTATATCAAGCTAAAATATTATCACCCAACACTCGATCAGGTAGTATAAACATATTTAAGGATACTCAAGGTTAGTGTTTTACCTGATTTTTCTGACTTTCTACGTAGTAACCTATTTGCAACGTGAATAGATCATACGAACATTGTTCTGTCTAATGCTCGTTATTTAGCAAATATACAACATGTAACAAGTTTAATGCACATCTTGAAAGTACTTTGTTCAGAATCGGCAACTGAATCCATTTCTGTCATTTTTAATATTGTTTATTTTTAGTCTTAAAATAATTAAAATAACGTAAATTGTAGTCACTCATTTTTTTAAAAATTGAGCTCTTCAAAAATAAACCTTAAATCAAAGCAGAACAGCTTATTTTTAAATGCATTTGTTAAATGGTTCCACGTTGACTTACACAAACGCACACATTAAAACAACACAATTAAAAAAAAAAATGAGCTATTCGAAAATAAACCTTAAATCAAAGCATAACGGCTTATTTTTAAATGCATTTGTTATATGGTTTCACGTTGACTTACACAAACGCACACATTAATACAACACAATAGACGGCAAAAGACAATAGCACACAATTGACCACCAAAATGTCTATCATCTATCTTTCACTAACGTAGGTAATAAACAACGGGAAAGAGCGAGACGTAATGTCTCGCTCGCGCTGGCGCATGACAAGCGCAGCGGGCGATGCGCTTAGACATGTTATGACAAGTACAACCGGGAATATCTATCTGATTCTATCAGTCAGTGCTGTGAAAACCTTTTTAAAAGTTCACTTGTTTACAAAATGTGTAATGGTGTATAATTTAATCATTCAACAACAAAGTGAAAAGTTTTAAAGTTCAACATCATCTTGATGTTGACTTGTCACCCCTGGACTTTCTCATTGTGGAGAAATATTAAATCACCAGTTTATTGTGACGAGAGAAAAAGTGCCGAGTAGTTAATTAATTAAGATACTAGCTGCTTTTGAAACAGTGAAAAGATGTGATTTGTGAGGAAATACTGAAGTGCTACGTGGACGAAAGAAATGTGATTTAAGCCAGTAAGTTATTTTATTATTCTATTATTGTAAGTATTTAGATTCACAAGACAACTTTAAACACGCCGTTCTTGTTTATTTCTCTCATTGATATTCTTTTATTTTATCTGATTAAGTTAAGATAGTCACAATAGTCACTTACGATGTTAAGAAACAATAGATCGTGCATATTAATAACAAACAATAAATGATTCGACTGTCCACACCATAGCTTAAAAGTGTGATGGAAAGAAATACTCATAATATCTTTGGTAATATCAACAGTAGCCGACAAATTGTTCAAACATCATTTTTGTAAACCCCACTCTATCAGAGTGTGGTTTACAGACTGAATTTCATACATTTTGTTATATCGTATTGTGTTTCGTTCCTATCAGATCGCTGTTGTTTGTTTACCATAGCAACCGTTTCGTTTGTGTGCGTGCGCAGATTTAGAGTGACCACGATTTTCACTTTAAATTGAGTTAATACTTTCTTTAAAAAACATTATTTACGCAAATAAAAAAAATATTTCAATGCATGCATTATGATTGTAACAAGGTTTTCTAATTGGGGTGTCTGAGGATGTGCGTTATTTCCATTACACGTTGTATAAATTATACGTACCTACTCTCGTATAGCAGTACAGTAGTTTTATATGCTACATTTATAGTTATATAATTGCAATATAGTTACTTATTCCATTTTGAAAATTTTGCATAGGTTTTGTTAACGTAGGTAGGTAGGTCTTATGTTGGTGTAAGATAATATAAAGAGATTAAATTGCTTATGTAAGCTTAATTCAATGAATTAATTGTAATCGTGTGGTTAACTAGTCGCTAATTTGTTTGTCTAATCCTTAAATTCCGACACTAGGTTTTTGTGGCTAGGCTTTGAAAATTTAAACTTCATAATATAACTTTAAGAACGAAATCTTTATTTGTATTTACATATATACAGCAGTAGTACATTCTAGTTACTATAATACGACATAAAATACGGTATTTACATCTTTCTTACAATTGTTAACCATTGTTAGTGTTTGTAGGTCTGTGCCATAAGTTATTGTATAGCCTTTACTTAAATTTTCATTATATAAATTCCAGGTCGACTAACACTCGCTTCCCAGAATGTCCGAAGAACGAGAACTAGTTAAAAAGCCAGGCAGCTTCAAGGGACGCTTAACTGCCTTTATTAACCACCTAGAAGCAATAAGCGATAAGCCAAGGAGTCAAGGAGTTACAATTGCGTGTGGGGAAGCTGGAGAGTTTGTATGATAGTTACGATGAGGTACAGTTGCGGTTAGAATGTTTGGTAGAAGATGTTAAAGCTCAATTATCTGAGCGCGCTGAGTTTGAGTCACAGTATTACAAAGCGTTGTCTAAATCACAAGATTTACTAAGTAAATACAATAATGATAATGAGTATGTGAGTTTAAGTGATAAGTGTAGCCGTAATAGCAAACATTTGCCTGTCAAGTTGCCCACAATACAACTACCTAAGTTTGATGGGTGTTATAGCCATTGGTTGGAGTTCCGTGACACCTTTACTAGTCTCATTCACTGTAATGATGACATTGACCAAATAAACAAATTCCATTATTTGCGAGCATCGCTGGAAGGATCTGCTGCTGTGGTAATCCAAGCGATTGAGTTCTCAGCTAGTAATTACCATATAGCTTGGAAGCTTATTTGTGATCGGTACGATAACAAACGATTGTTAGTGCATAATCATATTTCATCCTTATTTAATCTTAACGCCATTACTAAAGAGTCTTCAATTGCGTTAAAAGGTATAATTGACCAACTTAATAAAAATCTACGCGCTTTAGAATCGATAGGTGAGCCCGTCAAGCACTGGGACACCCTATTAATATATATTGTTACTCATAAGTTGGATCACAAAACTTACAGGGAGTGGGAAGAGCATAAAGGTAATATTGATATGAATAGCTCAATTACATTTGAAGCGTTTATTCAATTCATTCGCATTCGCGCTGATTTGCTCGAGACATTGGAGTTACCTCGAAATCACACGAATTCCACGCCCAGTAAGCCGAGTAACAAGTTAAAGTCTATGTTTGCGTCACAAGAACAAAACAATGTCGTCACTGATTCTTATAAGTTGTGTCCGCACTGTAAATCTGATCACATGCTCAGTAATTGCCCACTATTCCTCGCGCTTGATATTAATGCTCGTCTCAAATTAATACCGAAGTATAAGATTTGTTACAATTGTTTTCGTACAGGTCACTTTGCCAACCGATGCAGAAAGCCGGGATGTAAGCTATGTAAACGTCAGCATAACACTTTAATACATACGTCGGAGAATAAGGCTGTTGTAAATAACAACAACACATCACACAGTAGCTCGTCTCATTCCGTATCAACGTCGTCGCCCACTGAAGCCGCAATATGCACTAATGCGAGTGCAAATAATATGAATTTGTCTGCGGAAACCGGTCTGTCTTGTGGCGAACGTAAACAACGCGGCGTGTTATTGTCCACCGCACTTATTAAAGTATACGATGCTACCTATCGTGAATATATAGTTCGAGCTATGCTAGATAGCGGTAGCACATCATGTTTTATTACAGATAAATTATGTAGACGACTAAACTTAAGTACGAGTCAGGTAAATGGTTCGGTCTATGGCATATACAACGTGAGTTCTCGCGTCGGCAAAATGTGTCAACTTAAAATGACATCTTTAAACAATAGTTACACTGCTAACATTCATTGTTTCATTTTGCCAACATTAACTTCAGTTGTGCCTTGTCGTGATATCGACTTAACCGACCTACAGATGCCTAATAATATTTGTTTAGCCGATCCTACCTTTTACAAGTCATCAGAAATTGATGTTTTGATTGGTGCTGCCTTATTCTGGGACTTGGTAGGTTCACAAAGAATTAGGTTAGGGGTAGGTAAGCCAATCTTGTGTGAAACATTATTAGGCTGGATTGTGTCTGGCCTTGTTACCTATTGTAATGGTAAATTATTATCGAATAATGTTTCTTGTAACTTTTCTCAAACCGATTCTAATAATGTTGGTTTAGATAAAATTCACACCGATTTAATGAAGTTTTGGAATCTGGAGGAGATTTCCTCACAATCCTCACATTATTAATATATATAACATTTTGTGAAGAATACGACACTTTTAGAGGACGGTCATTTTTGTGTTCGTATTCCTTTAAAAGAAAGTCCTTCTGTATTGGGTGAATCATTACAGAGGGCGTCTAAGTGCCTATATTCACTGAAACGTAGACTGAAATCCAAGCCTCAGTTTGGTAAGTTATATAGGGATTTCATGTCTGAGTACAGGGCATTAGGGCATATGACCGAAGTTAATAATTTAGGTGACAGCCCTAATGGATATTTTATACCACACCATGGGGTACTGCGAGAAAGTAGCACTACCACTAAGTTGCGTGTAGTCTTTAATGCGAGCTGTGTAACTTCTTCTGGAGTTTCCTTTAATGATGTCCGAATGGTAGGTCCTACGGTGCAGGACGATCTTTTATCTATACTGCTTAGGTTTCGGCAACACAAGTTCGTCTTGTCAGCTGACGTTGCAAAAATGTATAGGTGTATCAACGTCCATTATTATCGTCCATAATTTAATTTGAATGGAGTCGAGTAACCACGACCGATTTTAGCTAGCCGAAACAGAAACATAAAAAGGGGTAATATCCACACTTCTATAATAAAGTGTTGGATAGCACATTTATCGAGGAAGGCTATAGACTATATATAATCAAGCTATGAGCTACGAGGAGACCTACTCGTAAATAACGCGGATATAGCCGCGGGCTCATCTAGTCATTCCATATTTTATCTTTGTAGACTTGCCCAAAACCCAATAATATCTTGCAAAAGCACAAAGGCCATTAAATAATTTGCCTCTAAATACGAAATAACCTTATCGAAAATGAGAACAAAATGGCACGTAAGACCCATCAAAGGCATCCACGCTATCATTGAGAAGATAAATTTTATCATGTTCATCGCGAATAAATAAATACGACGCGAGGAAATGAACTGGATTTTATGTGCATACAACGTATTTGCGATCAAATAGCCTGTAACGTCACATGGTAGGGGTGTTATGTCTGTATGTTTTATTCCCAAAATGGGGTTTATGTTGTGCGTTTAGAGTTATTTTGTTTTTATACGACTATAGGAAACGTGTGATTTTTTTTTAATATGAATATTTGCAGCATAGGTAGGCCTCGCGAGATGGAGTGTACATCATGTTGGGATCGCGGGAAGCGGATGGATGCAGGTAGCTCAACCTTATAGATGCAGGTGGGTCTAGATTGGCCTATTCTACATAGAATTTTGGGAGCTTTTTGGGAGGCCTGTGTCTGGACTTTCGGCTCATATGATAAATTGTTACCTTAAAATATCAAGATATATTTGTTACCTTGCCTATAATTCAGAGTTTATTTTCGATCTTGCGAAGTTTACACGAAATCTATAATATAAAATGTATATATCTACTTTACAAAATATGTACTGTATAATGCAATAAACCTCCGGCTAGGTGGAGTGACGATATACGCAAAGTGGCTGGCAGCGGCTGGACACGAAGAGCCGAAAATCGGGCTCAGTAGCGTGCCATTGGAGAGGCCTATATCCAGCAGTGGACTACGGCAGGCTGATGATGATTATGATGATGAATGCAATAAAGGGTATATCTATCTGTGTTTACAGGCCAAACCAATAGTGAAGGACAAAACTCTTTAACTGATTTAAATAATCTTTGTGGAGTAAACAAAGAGATATTAGATCTTTCATACTTGTTTAAGTATCCTCGGATTATAAAGCGCGCCATCAAATCTGAAACGATCTTTCCATAGCTTAATTAAGTAATAAATAGGTCCATTGCCATAATACGCTTTTTCTCATTTCCCTATCGCCCATAGAGGTTTACGACTTTGAAGTTAATAAGCAGTTGTTACATCGCTTACTTAGATTAACATTAAAGTGAAACTTGGCAAAAAAACTAATTGAAAAATATTGATACAGATATTAAGTAAGTACCAAAACTAAGAACATGAAAGTACTAAAGTTGGAAAAACATCACTTATAACAGAACAGCGAGCCTTCACCGTTTTTTGTGTTGTCGAACTGAACAACGAATAGAGAGAAGCATTGCTACGAACATTTTAACGAACTTTCTAGCGAACGCTCTAATCAGCAAAACCATGAAAGAAAATTTACCGTCCATTCACTAGAATGCTCATCAGAACGTACATAAAAATGCTCGCTGAAACGCACTCGTTTATTTTTCTGTTTTGTGACATACATACATAGACTCACGCCTGTTTCCCCGAAGGGGTAGGCAGAGGCATATTAAACGCCCACCCTTCGCCAGTGTTTTGATCCCACGTAATAGGTGGCAAGGCTATTGCCGCTTATCGGGATATTTGGTTTGCCAGAGCCTCGTCCGTTGATCGGCAGGTGCACCACTTGCAGGTGAGGTTGGCTTGGGACCCTAAGTTCTTGGTGGGAACCCTATGCACCCATTGTTTTGTGACATACGCAAGAATGCTCATTACATGTGAATGCTCAAATGTATCATCATCATCATCCTACTAGCGTCATCCCAGTTTCAACCTGGGGTCCGCTTACTAGTCTAACTGGATTTGGCTGACTATTAGCTTTTCTACGGAGCGACTGCCTGTCTGACCTCCGCAACCCGAAGGGATAGCGATATTCCATGGTTTAGACTAGTGTCAGTTTATTTAGATGGTACTGACGCCCTGTAACGACTGTCAAAGATCAGCACCATTAAATCAAATGTATCAGCACCATTAGATCAACATAAAAGTGAAACTCGGCTTAAAACCTAATTGAAAAATATTGATAAAGATAATAAGTAACAAAACAAAGAACATGAAAGTAGTAAAGCTGGTAAAACCGTAAAAGAAACATAAACTTGTAGGGTGCTTGGAGGTTTTTGTTAAGTTATGACACGGTGTATTCGGCAGTAATGAAAAATCATGTTACTAGGGGATAGTTGTAAAACACATTAAATTGTTTTCCACATAACATTTTCTTCTTGTAAGTTATGAGATGAAGCGGGGATTGAGTTATATATTACACTAGAGGACGCCAGCAGCTACGCCTACATTTTTCTTAAAGTTACCCGTTTTGGCCGATCCCGTGGAAATTTCGGGAAATCCCTTCTTAGTGCACCCCTACGGTCCCCAAGGAACATACATGCCAAATTTCAGCTTTCTGCGCCCAATAGTTTCGGCTGTAGCGTGTCTGCCAGTCAGTCAGTAACGCAAGGATTTTATATATTAAGATTTTGGGGTAAAATTACCTTTTAATTACTTCTGCGGAGTATCTTTTTCTTGAGGTTAGGGTAAGGGGAACCAAATTGGTTCTTGGAGTAGTATACTGTCCTTCTTCGGTCAACTACTTCACTGATTTGGAATCGGTTTTAGAATCGTTGGGTTCTGAGTAAGCACATCATATCATCATAGGCGATTTTAACACTGACCTTGTATCCCATCATTCACCTCGCTCCCTCAAACTTATCCACATCACCGAGTCAGCCAGCCTCCACGTTTTGCCTCTTAATGCCACTCATCACAACCATAACGGGGAGGACATCTGGTTAGACTTAATCCTCACCTCTAATCCTACCTTGGTCCGCTCTCATGGTCAGCATCCTGCTCCTGGCTTCTCCCGTCATGACCTTGTCTTCCTCTCGTATTTCCTGAAGCCTCCTAAACCGAGTCCTAAAGTACTGTACTTGCGTTGTTATGGGCGAATGGACGTTGAAAAGTTGAGGATAGATGCTGCGAATATCGACTGGGAACCGCTGATGTCAGCCATCACTATAGACGACAAAGTCGATTTTTTTAACAACACGGTTACGAAATTGTTCGACGTGCATGCTCCCATAAGAAAAATAAAATTGAAACGTCCACCTGCTCCTTGGATGACTGAGGGGATCCGGATGGCAATGCGACGGAGGGACCGAGCTTTCCGCAAATATAAAAAGGATAGGTATGACGACAATTTGGTCTCTTTTCAAGATAGCTGAATAGTGAAAGATAGTGAATGGTGAATCATGCGTGCTGAAGAGATGGAAGGAGTATTTTGAAGGTCTATTTGAAAGAACGGCGATAGAGACATCGATCGACGAAATTAATGGTAATAATAGCAATGATGAAAGCGATATTGGTGTGGATGAGATTGTGAAGGCGTTGGGACGTATGAAATTAGGTAAGGCTGCAGGATATGATAGGATTACAGTTGAAATGCTGAAGGCTGGACAAGGCATCATAATTGGTCAGCTGCAGCGCTTATTTAACTTGTGCTGGAGCACCGGCCGAGTACCTGATGACTGGACCACAGCGGTGGTTGTGCCTCTTTATAAGGAAAAAGGCTCACAACAAGACTGCAAGAACTATAGAGGCATTAGCCTTCTCAGCATTGTTGGCAAATTGTATGCGAAGGTACTGATTGAAAGAGTTATGGAAGTAACCGACAAGAAAATATGGGATGTACAAGCAGGATTCCGAAAGGGTATGGGGTGCACGGATCAAGTCTTTTCCTTGCGGTGCGTAGCCGAAAAATTCTTGGCCAAAGGTCAAAAGGTCTATTGCGCATTCGTGGAAAGTGGTGAGGAATGAAATGTGGTCGGTACTGTCGATGTATGGGGTGAACAGCAGCCTCATACGAGCTCTGAAATCCCTTTATGAAGATTCTAGAGCTTGTGTGAGGATAAATGGGTCGTACACGGATTGGTTTACCATCGAAACAGGTGTTAGACAGGGATGTGTAGCGTCGCCGTGGCTGTTCAACCTCTTTATGGACAGTTGTTTGCAAGATTCGAAAAATAGTGACTGTGGATTAAGGATGAATGAGTTACTTGTCAAATGCCTCCTTTATGCTGATGATTAGGTTATACTTGCGTCTTCAGCGGAGGAGTTGCAGGAGATGGTAACAATCATGCATGGTGCGTTAGAGAGGAAAGGAATGAAAGTAAATGTAAGTAAAACGAAAGTTATGGTTTTTGAAAAGGAGGAATGCGTTATGGCTTGTAATGTTATGATCGATGGACAGCGAGTGGAGCAAGTGAATGAGTTAGTATATTTAGGTACGCTGTTTACAAGAGATGGTAAGAATGTAGAAGATATTGAAAGAGGAGTTAATGCAGGTAATAGAGTGAATGGAGCTCTGAAGACGTTCATGAATAGCCAAAACGTGTCCAAAAAGGCACGTTTGGCTGTCCATAGAGGGCTGTTAGTACCTACTCTTATGTATGGTAGTGATAGTTGGGTATGGCAGAAGAGTCATGAAAGTAGAATAAATGCTGTAGAAATGAGAGCACTGCGAATTATGTGTGGTGTTTCTTTGACTGACAGAGTAAAGAATTGTGTGATAAGAGAGTGTTGTGGGGTAAAAGAAGATGTAGTGACAAGCATCGAGAAAGGTATGCTAAGATGGTTTGGACACGTGGAGAGGATGGATGACGAAAGACTGACCAAGCAGATATATAAGGCAAGTGTGGAAGGGACAGGACGAAGGGGAAGACCTAGGCGGACGTTCTCTGACCAGATTGGAGCCATCCTAAAAACAGGACAGGTTAGAAGCACCCTGAACAGAAGAGCATGCATGAGGAATCTGATGGGAGTGAATGAAGCAAGAGAGATATGTCAAGATCGTTGCAAATGGCGCTCCGTAGTCTCTGCCTACCCCTCCGGGAAACAGGCGTGTGTATGTATGTATGTATTCAAGATAGCTAGGAACAGGTGCAACCAGATGGTACGCAACGCTAAACGCCGACATATCTCCGAAAATGTTACGAACTCCTCCCCTGCTAATGTATGGCAGTTTTTAAGGACACTAGGCATTGGGAAACCTCATGGCCAAGTAGTTCTACCGGTGACTATTAGTTTAGATGACGTTAATCGTCATTTTACTACTACTGTCACTTTGGACGACCAAACTAAAAGTCAAACCAGAGCCTACTTGGCTAGCTAACCTCGTTTGAATATTCATTCTTTCTCTTTTTCTCCTTTATCATCAAGTGAGATTAAAAAGATTATCCTGTCAATTAAGTCCAAAGCCGTGGGATGCGACGACATTAGTCGTCGCATGATCACGGTTATCCTTGAACAAATTTTACCTGTAATTACCCATATCCTAAACTTTTCTCTTGACACTGGTCAATTTTCCTACATATGGCGTAAAGCCTTTATGCGTCCTTTGCCCAAAATGTCGAATTCCACTCTCCTGACACATTACCGTCCCATATCCATTATTCCCTTTCTATCCAAGGTACTTGAGTCATGCGTTCAGAGACAGTTGTCTGGGTTTGTTTACGAAAACAACGTCCTGTCACCCTTTCAATCTGGATTCAGACCTGGATATAGTACTGTCACCGCATTGCTGAAGGTGACTGGCGATGTGAGGGCGGGGGTGGCGGACACCAGGCTTACTCTTTTGGTCTTGGTAGACTTCTCAAACGCCTTTAACAACGTCAGTCACGACCTTCTCCTTTCAGTCCTATCCTATCTAATGATCTCACGTATGGCACTGGAATGGTTCTCCTGTTATCTTCGAGGACGCCAGCAGTCGGTACGCGTCGATGAAACTTCATCAACATGGCGTAATTCGGACTCTGGTGTTCCTCAAGCTGGAATACTTTCTCCTCTTCTATTTGCATTATTTATTAATCTCCTTACTCATGAACTTCATTATGCGTATTATCTGTATGCTGATGACCTACAACTTTATACACAGTCCTCTTCAGAAAATTTAGATTCAGCTATAGCAGCTATAAACCAAGATTTGAATGCTATCAAGGTCTGGTCGGTACGGTTTGGCCTGGCAGTGAACCCTGCTAAATGTCAGGCTATCCTGGTTGGTAGTTCCCGTATTTTAAACAGGGTTGACTTGCAATCACTACCTGCTGTCATTTTTGATGGATCTATAATCCCGTTTAGTTCAAGCGTCAAGGATCTTGGCTTACATATTGATGCCAACCTTAAATGGCGGACCCAAGTAGCGAATGTGAGTCGTAAAGTCACTGGTGCCTTGCGGTCGCTTTACCGACTGAAGAACTTTCTGCCATTCAGGACTAAGACTATGCTAGTACAGATTTTAATATTTCCCATCATCGACTATGGTGACGTGTGCTATCTCGACCTTAATGCAGATCTTTTCACTAAGCTCGATCGCCTTCTCAATAATTGCATTAGATTCATTTTTAATCTCCACAAATTTGACCACATTTCTGAGTACAGATTAAAGTTACGATGGTTACCTATTCGTCAACGGCGTAGCTTGCGTACTTTGTGTACTCTTCATTCTTTACTGCACTTTCCATGTGCGCCCGTCTATTTAACTTCCCATCTTCAATTTCTCTGTAATACACATGAGAACAATCTTCATTCCTCTAATAATCTTCTGCTTCTTTGTCCTTCTCACAATTCCACCCTAGTACATTCATCCTTTATTATACAATCTATCCTTCTGTGGAATGCTCCCCCTCTTGATATCAGGATGTCCACTAACCGTTTTACGTTTAAAACTAGAGTTCGGCAGAATTATTTAGACGCACTAACTGAATCGTCATAAGTTATTTATCGTTTAATTATTTTATAACCTTATGTATATATTTATTACAATTATAGAATATATATTTAGCCGTTTATTAATAAATATATAGTTATGGTATGTATGTATGTACGTATATTAGTTATATGTATATCATTTTATATTTTATATTAATGAGTAAGTTTGTCTTTTGTTTTTCATTTTAATTTAAAAACTGCACCTATTACATATTTCTCTGCATCACGCAAAGGTTGATTAGTAGATAATGCCTTTGGCATTAAGTCCGCCTTTGTACTATTGTGTGCATAAAGTTTTAGAATTAAATTAAATATTAAAATTAATTATTATAAATTGAATGAATCAATTGATGTAAATATGACCCTAGTTCCTTTTCCTGACGCGCTATTCGTTGCTTTATATAATTATAGTAAGCTTCAAATTTAGGCTTGTGCAAGGGTTGTTTAGTTCCTCTTAAAGGTGTTCAGGATCTACTTTTAAAGTCACGGCGGGTACTTTGAGTAGCTCCCTAATATCGTCCGAATGGTTCTACGTCGGCATCATTATTTGACAATGATGGTGATATTTAATATTTACCACGAGGTTTTCGCATGAGTTACACCCGTCGTAATCATAAGAATACTCATAATGCTAAAAAGCAATTATTATATGGATAGAAAAGCAATTATGAATGGTAGGACCCTCTTAAAGTAGGGCAATTTAAGATGGTCCTTCTTAAAGTACAGCTCACGTAGTAGTTTACTCTTATGCTCCTGCTACACTTGCGTCTTAACGCGTTAATTAGCGCGTTAATTAAGGCACTAAGTAGATGTGGCCAACGTTTTAACGCGTTAAATTACACATTGTCAAGGCGAATCTTTAACGCGTTAGTTAACGCGTTGTTGGCCATTGCCGTTAACGCTAACGCTAACGCAGGGGTAGCAGTAGCATTAGTGAGAGTATAATTCGTATTTCTTTATATTACTTCTTGTGAAAATAGCTTTTGACTTGCAACAAGCGTTGCGTGTTGGCAACTCGCACATTGCTCGCTTTCAAATCGCAGTTTCCCCTACCTTGTACCCCAAGATAAGTTGATAGCAGAACACTCTACGAGAATATATGACGTCATAAACTGCCGTCGCTAAGCTTCATTGTTGATGGTTGAAACTGCACGAGTTATTAGTACAATGATATTTCGCGTGGGGCAAGATTGTGAAATGTATTTTGTGGTTAGGGGTAAGTTAGCAATGTCCCGTAGTGCTATTTTACCGATAGCAGAAGTATAGCGGTGGTTGAAACTGCACGAGTTATTAGAACGATGATATTTCGCAAGGAGCAAGATTGTGAAATGTATTTTGTGGTTGGGGCATCTTTACAACGTCCTGTGGTGGAAGTATACCGATGCGAGGCAATAATATAAATACAATTACAGAATTTACATGATGTGTGAAATCCGTGAATTATTTACAATGGGGTAGGATTTCGGTCAATATTGTAAACTGTATATTGTGGTTTTGGGTTTTAGATAATGTTTTGATGATTTAGTTATGGTTTTAGTATCCAGTGTTGTGCAATATACTGTGTTGTATCAGGGTAAGTATACAGTCATGTTTTAATAGACGAATCATTGTTTGTATTGCTTTAGTGTACTTAGTAGAATTAATAATTCTTTTAATACGCATATTATTACGTAGTTCTTTATTACGCTTTAGCGTAAGCAAAGAAAGGAAAATTTAGCCGAAATATTTGAAGACTGTCGTTAAAGTGAACATGACCGAAACAAGTTTGTAATAATATGGAAATATGACAGAAGCAAGCGATGGGTATAACTATGCAAATAATTAAAATTGGAAAGGGGCAAAGTTGATAAAATGTGTGCATTTGGTTCTTGTTACTGCAAAATGCCTACAAAACCATGACGGTATGATTTATTTAGAGTGAAATTATTTAACAAAAGATAAGTAGATGTAATGATACTTGGAACAAAGAACAAGTTTAGCAATGTGATAGTACAGCTTAGGGAAAGATCGTCAAACGTATTCAAAGTATGACAAATGGCTTGTGATGGTTCAATAGCCCAAACGTGTAGGCCTTGCCTTTATATGAAGTTATTATGATTGATGATGTCTACAAAGTGTGAGAACATTGTAAATTATATTCTACGATGCGGTCTTCTAGACCGATAGTCCAAGAACATAACATAAATTTCATTTGTTTGAGCTTCATCCTACTATACACGGTTTATCAACATAATTGTGTCTATAATCTACATTTTTATACCCCATAACTGTATGTATATATAAGTCGGTGCGCAATTTAGCGCGTTACATCACATAATAAAGGGCTCGTTAAATCTCCGAGTGTAGAACAATGTTATCAATGCAAAGTATCGTGTAACGGGCGGCATCCTAAATTTTCGTGCTGTCGGTCATGTTGGAGACACAATGGGAGATTATTGGGATTGAATTTATATCATAACTAATATTATTATACCTAAATATGATAAATACTGTATGTGACACTGTCACGGATAAATCGGTGAACCGATATGATATATGCCACACATTAATTTTTTATGAACAACTTTTTGATCACGTGCCACGCGAGCAAAGCCACGCGATAAAATTAGTAAAGTAAAATTAATTTTAAAAGTAAGTAAAATTGTATGTATGTTACTCAGGGGTTTTTAAGGGGCTCTTGTTGTTTTTGTCATAAATTGGTCGCATCGCCCAATTTTACTACCCAGAACATAATTACATACGAAGAGCATGCTTGAGAAATTTGATGTGAGTGAACGAAGCAAGAGAGATATGTCACGATCATTGCAAATGGCGTTCCGTAGTCTCTGCCTACCCCTCCGGGAAACAGGCGTGAGTCTATGTATGTATGTATGTAGAAAATAATTGTGAAACAGTGACAGAATCGCAACTGTGAATGAAATTTCGTCTTGTGATAATTCTCTTATCTTCAAGCAATCACATCGTCGTATTTACATTGGTATCGTAAGAGCGGCAGTAGGTATTTCTTGGGGATCAGTACTGCAAGAGCTTATTCCTCTTCCTCGCTTATTTTGTCCTTTAGCTTCCTTCCCATACTTTAGAATTGACAACTTACGTGACCATAATATAGTGCATGTAGTGCTCTTCTATAAGTACGACTTCAAAGTTCTACTTCTTCTAGACGTTTAGACTTAAGTTTACAATGTAAGGTTTTTTAATTGACAGTATCTATTACGTAAATTCTACTTTAAATATCCAAACCTAACACTTTAAACGAGCTTATACCCCACTGCTATCTACACTATAATTGCTGTTTGAATTAAAATGACGCAGCATTTACAGCAAAACGTCGGGACTATTTTTTCAACAAGAGACTGTACGAGCGTTCGCTGTACATTTTCATACAATGCTATTTTTAATTCACCCTCCAACCATTGTAGCTTAATGAAAATAACACCTCCAGGATATGAACTTCTTTGGCCAACTTGGAAGGCACTCAACAGGCTGCGCACCCAGGTCGGCAGATCCAAAGATAATCTGTCAAGGTGGGACTATATCCACCCAAACGAAAATAAGTGCGACTGCGGCGTATCACCACAGACAATGAGCCATATGCTGACTTGCACCACAAACCCAGACTCGTGCACACTTGACGACACGTATCAAGCAAGGCCAAATGCGATACGCGTTGCCGAGTACTGGGCTAAAATGGTATGAAAAGTGTTGCCATCGACACGAAAAGAAGAAGAAAATAACACCACCTTTTATGAAGTGTATTTCATATCTCCCTGTATTTTCTAGACACGTTATGAAAATAATGGAACAATTGTAGAATTAAATGTGTAATGTGTGTCTTTTTAGTGTTTTCGTCTATTGACGTAGATTTGGATTTTGATGTTTTTGCAGGTTGTCAGTTTACTGGGCCTGGGTGTGAAGTTATGTTTGCAGTTTGATACTTTTGTCTTTAGTTTCTCTATTAATAGACATAGCTCGTCGAGACGACTGTCACAAAGGTCTTTGACACTTTTTACGGGTAGTGTGTTCGCTCAAATATCCTGAAACTAGCATAAATAGGTAATATTATATTTATCTTATACTTACGTAAACCAGAATACCTAGTATGAATTCTATTTTTATAACCTTTTCTATTAATAATTACTGCACACACCGAAAGGTGGATCGTAGGCGACTTGAAAATAAACCAAGAAGAGGCTTGATTAGAACGACACGAACAGTTTTAATCAAGCCACTTCTTATAAGAGTACATCTTTAAATCGTAGGTCTTAGTCGTAACTCGTTGTGCCCCCAACTTAGTTCCAACAACTTTAGGGGCGGTTTACGTTACACATAATTGTACGTAAAACAAAACTTGGCGCCGATAACGCACCGAGGGGTGCCGATATTACTTACATGTTATACGATGTTGGGCCCGAACCCACGACCCCACTTGTTGGGTGTACAAGTGCTAAATATCTATTGATGTGTTCAATAATTTGGAGGAGTTTGATACTTCACCACTAGAGTCTTCCGGAATTTACGCCTGTCTAAGTATGCATCTACTAGTAGGTAGCTATTTATATATTATATAGTTATAATTATAAAAACAGTTGGTCCTTATCAGAGACACGAACATACTTTTGAGAGCTGTCAAATAATTACAGAAGATGTGTTTTAAGGATAATGCTGCCTTATTAGATGGAATTCTTTGCTCCTATTTGAATCTTCAACATCATAGAAACTATAGTCTTACAAAATGCGATTGTGTGTTAATACTTCCTCAAACAGACCACTAGATGATGTGTGTCATCTAACATGTCCGAAAAGATTAGACATATTTGGGCTCTTCATGACGGGCGGCTTTATGTGCTCTCTGTGATCAGTCCATTTAAAATCTACCAAAAAACCAGATACCTAGTGACAAACAGATAGATAGATTCCTTCATAATTATTTTGTCTTTGACTTTGCTTAATCAATATCTTTAGGGTCTTAATTATCAGTAAAAGTTATTTATAAAATGCACGGCACGACACCGCTCTTGCTAATTCAATGATTCTAATGAATGGTCTGTATTTTTTATAAATACATTTGCACCTAAAGCTATCAGCGTAAACAGAAACGCAGAAATGGGTAATATAAAAAAGTATGGGTAAAAATGCAATATCTCCTGATTCTCATTAAGGAAGAGCAAAAGCAATTAATATCCTTCCTGTTTTTCTCACCCACTATTTAGATAACGGCTCTGATAAGTAATTTATCCGCTTTTCCTTCTTAAGGGATCTTTGGAGAACAGATATGGTGAAATCGTGAATATATTTCACTTATTTCTATGGTAAAACAGGCTGCTTTCTACGGTACAGGTTTCTTTCATGACGTTATTCATAATTAATGAATCAATTATCTCTCAATCTCTCCAAGTTCAAATGTTGGCCATGGCTGCCAGTGTCAACGAAAACTTGTCATTTGCACGGTACTTAATTATAGTGCAGAAGTGTGTGCGCGAATACAACATCACCCGATTTTTTTTAGTTTTACCGTTTACTCCCAGTTCTCTTGGGCTCATTAGTTTTAGCTTTGGCTTGTCTGTCAGTCAGTTTGTAACGCAAGAATTTTATATATAAGTATACAGATTAGGTCTTCTAGAGAATCTTTGGTTTGGTTTGGAAATCAGAGATCCCATGATCTACAGTGCCTTACTCTACCACAAAGCAGCACATACAGCAATTACACACATGTGTTACACGTATAATAATTCACTGTATCAAACCTTAGGCACACAAGGTGCAAACTTTACTCGTTGGCTATCAACGAAATCAACCGTTTACCGTTTATGACAAAACTTGGCTCGCATGGGTTATGTTATGCCGAATGTTTGCTAAAATTGCGCATACACTCCTAAAGTTCACGGTTCTGTGTACTATAGCAACGTGGGTTTATATTGCACGGGACGGTAACGATACGATGGCTATCATGACAACATTTACTGCAATAGACTTAACTTATATTTATGTCGAATTACTATAGATCACTTTATATTAGTAGAGGATGCCGCCAGCTAAGCTTGCACATTTTTTTTTTACCTTATCTGTTTCTTGTCGATCCCGTGGGAATTTCGAGCAATCAGTTCTTACTGCACCTCTTTGCTCTCGAAGGAACATACATGCGTTCGGGTTCTTGACCCCGATAGTTTAGGCTGTGCTTTGCATGTTAGTCAGCCAGTAAATAAAGAATTTTACAGGGTGTAAAAAGACCCTTAACGGAAACTGAAATCCCATATTGTACAAATCACTACGACCATTTTTTACTCCGGTACCATACCTGGAAAATTACTAGTTCAGGAGATATTGAGGCTCAAAGTTAGTATTGAATTTTTCTAATTAGTTACAAAATCGATGCATTTACCCCGACAATATGTTCTTTAGATGCCCTATAACCCCATGAATAAGTGGGTATTTCGAGCATTGAACGCGCGCGCTTTTAATTGTGGTTTAAAAAATTTGAAAACTCAAAAAAAAAAAAACTTTTCCCAGGAATTATTTTTGGTTAGTATGACTTGGCATGATGTCCACAACGAGTAGAATTCGGCTTGGTGATGGGTCTTGTGACACCCTGTATATACACAGATATCTGTATTTTATTTGGAGACCGTAGTGCACTAAGAAGAAACTGACGAGAATTTACATGAATTTGGAAAGAAACTGTTAAATTACTTAGCGCAAGACGTTGAAATAAGGCATGTAGGTATATTCCTTAAGGTGAACTAAGTAGGGATTTCCCAGAATTTCCACGGATTTGGTAAGATACGGTTTAATAAAATCAAATGAGTGGGCGTAGCTGACGCGATTTGCTGTAGTTGTTGCAAATAGGTATAAAATGGGTATAAACGTCAAGGCCAATAGGCCTTGACGTTATAGTTATGTGTAACCGCAACGAAACATCGAAGTTAAAAGAACTTAGGTCACGTTTCAACACCCACTGGGAGTTTTATGATGTAAAAACTGCCGTATAAAACCAGGTTAAGGACTAGTCAATTACTTTAGCATCCTGATATGGACTAAACTTGAAAATCAAATAGGAACAATACAATTATATGTAAAATATTAGTTTATGATGTGTCCTTGTTGGCTACTACTGAGAAGAACTACTACTAACAATTAACTGACTGCGCGGTTGGCGTAGTGGTTTAAGCAGCCGCCTCACCACTTGAGACTGTGCCGAGTGTTGTGGGTTCGATCCCCACACGAGACAACACTTTGAGTAATTTACAAATTGTTGTTTCGAGTCTGAGTATTCATTGTGTCCGTTAGTTGTATGTTTGTAAAGTCCCTCGCGACACAGAATTCAGTCCTAATGCGGGAGTTGTCTTTTTTAAAAGAAAGAAAGAACTCTTTAAGAATCTGATTTAGGATGTTAGTAACTAAGTGTAGATGAGAATTAAGAGCCTCCTCCTTTAAGACGGTTAATGCGGGTTCAATATTCAGTAAATTAAATAATACATTTTGTAAGCTCTACCCTTTTTAGTAAAAAAAAGAAAACTGCTAGTACGCAAAATAAAGATGTAAAACCGAACATATTTTAATAAACAAATATTATAACTGTAGATATTGAAACATTTCACGAGCAGCCGAGCCAACGTTTGTAGTACAGGCATTCGTTATTTGAATAACAAACAGTCGAAACTTCAACCGTTACAAAACTTATTTCAATTCTATAAGCGTGCCCCAGAATATTTTCGATTCCCCAGACCCAAATTCAGTTTTATTGAAAAATAGATTAATCTGCAAGCCTCAAAGGCTTCTTAAATACAATTATTTCTTAAGTTATTAAAATAAATTATATACTTAAATTAAAACGTTTGAACTAGATTTAGAAAGATTTTATTTATCATTTTGTTTAGTGTAATTTTAAGGGCAAATACGTTATAAAATCTCCTTTAATTTGTGATCTCGTTCGTATGGATTCAAGAAATGTTGCTTCATGGCCCTGTTGCCATCCCCCTTTTTTGAAACGAAAAGTGTACCAAATTAGTTCTTAAAAATCAACTATCTGCTAGAAGGATCCCTGCTGAAATAGCAGGAGTATTTGTGAACATTGTAGATACTAAATACTTAAAATCAAAGCTGTCCAAACTATTTCCATTTGCAGCCTACCTTGTAATTGTTGTTAAAAACAATTAACGTTGGCTAACACATCCAACTATAGACGATGTGACGTCGCTGTGACGTCGAGAGGACACCACCTCTCGGCCGCTTGCACCTACGCCCCCACCGCACCGCGAGCTCCTATATATATCGAAGCGCTGGCTGCATTCGCCCTCTTGCGGCGGCTACAGACGAGTTAAGTCACCAACATCTCCTGGACAACCGGCAGCAGGATTCTCCACATCAACCCACCCCTCGCCGAACCACGCGACCCTGTGTAAACTTTTCTTAATATCATATAAATAGTAATTTTTTTCATTAAGGTAACGCTTGCTAAATGATGTCTAAAATTAATTGGCAATTAAATCAATTTTTATTGTAACATTTAACCACGTTTCTCATTTAGACACGCCCTAGTAGGGATATCGTAACAGCACACACCCGAAAGGTCTTTTTTACGTTACAGTGGCGCCCACGGGAATATTATAGGTAGGGTTTTGTTGAGAATCCGCTGCCGGTGAGTCTTTCTTTTTTTATTTTTTGTGTATGTGTGAAATCGTTCCTAAGCAGTGTGTAATTATTTTAGAAGCATTTATTGTTTCTTTTTGCTTGTTTTATTGTGGACGGAAAGTCGGTGGTGTTATGCCGGCCACAATAGACATTTTCTCTTTTTGTTCTGTTGTGCTCGGAAGGTCGGTTTTGTGTTGAGCCGGTCACAACAGACAAATTTTGTCTTACTACGCATGGTAAGCATTTTTATATTATAACTTTTTCTGTTACCGCGTGTGATAATTATTGTGTATCAACCGCATAAGTAACGAGTTATAATCGTTTGACTGCGGCCACGTGTCCTCTAAAGACGCGCTAAGGTCACATTCCTTGATTGAATTCTTTGTATTGCGATTTATGACCTCACGTCCACTAACGACGTGCTAAGGTCACCTTGATCGTATGCTTCGCGATTAGCTTTTTTAAATGCCACTAAGGTAATTAAGTGCTACTGGTAATTATTGCTAATAATCTGCTTTGGCTGACTTATGGAACGAATTCACACCCTTCTCTTTCTCACTTCTTTTCATTTTTCTACTATAACCTTCTGCTAGTGACTTTGTACGGCGATATATTTCTATATAGTAGCTATTATTAAATACTGTTACCGCCTACTACGGCGATTATCTTTTAATATTAACTATTCTTTTCTTTCTTACTAAGAAAGTTGCATCTTTATTATACCACGTGTACCTAACATAGTTGGACTGGCTGAGAATGAACGTAACTAAGATGCTAGCGTATTATATACTAGGTATCTAGCTAGAACTCCGCGTTCATTTATTAATAAAATGTACACGTGTCACATGCAGGTTGCTCACTAACAATAATGAACGAATGTAATTATTGTCTATTTGGTATAGAAATACGAATATCATCGTAGAATTATTAGTTGTTCGTTTTGTCAAATGTTTATTATGCTACAATCGTTGTTTTTGGTCTTCGATTTTATCTCCTTGTTACTGCCTATCGGTGTGTCATTTGCAAATGCATCTATTTATGCATTTACTGTTCATTGTGAACTCAAACATAAAATTCCTGCGTCGCAATTATTGAATTATGTTCTTTTTGTAATGTTTTGTGTTGCTAGGATTGTTCTTTCAATGTCTGGTTTCTATTGAAATATATAAAACATATAATGATAAATAAATGGTAAAATTAAGCCGCTGACGGCCGGAAAACTACTTAATTGTGAATATGTAACTTGTTTCCTTTTTACTAAATGCTATGCATCTGGTTTTACTAGACCAGTTTAAGTAGTGGTTATATTGTGTTCTTGTGTTTACGCAAATGTTATTTTATCAAACTGAATTTATCAAACTTAATTGAATTGAAACTAACTTTAACCAAAGTGGGTATTTGCACATAAATTGAATCAATAACTTCTTTTCTTGAATAAATAAGTGCCTATTTACATATGAATCAAATAAATAATATTTATACCTCATTAAATAACTAAAGTGGCTGTTTACACACAAATTAATAAATAATTTCAATACTTAAATAACTAATGTGGGTACTTATACATAAATCAATAATTTATATACTTTAATAACTAAAGCGAATTAATTGATGTACAAGTTTAAGAATACCCTTTCGTATTTTACAATCAACTATTTTAAACCTAAAAGCTGAATAAAATAACTGAATCTTATTCTATTACAGCATAAATAAGTTTATAAACGATTGGGTACAGTTTCATTCACAACAATGTAAGACGCATATCTGTACAAAGTTATAATTACCTACATAATTATTTGTGAAGGCCAACAATGGTTCTTTTGTTTTCGAGTCGAAGCTCACAAGATAATGCATTGTGTTGGGTTAATGATTTATGTAAACATGCTAACATAAAATGCATAAATATTTCAGTTATAAATTGTAATAAAGTTTATTAAATGTAATATTGTTACAAAGAATCTGTTATTTATCTAACTAATTATCCAACTATCTGATAACTATCTAATTTCACATAACTATATAAACATCAGATATGTTTCTCTTGGTGATTTCCATAAAAAAGATCTTAAATTAACTCACTACAAAGTTTAAGAATGTAATGATTAATGCTCATCACTAATGAATTAATCACTAAAATAACTTAACACTTCGTTACATATAATATAAAAATCTTTAACTCCTAATTACAGCTAAATCATGTACCCATATATCTTGTTACTTATAGCTTTGGTAATGACTGATCGAAATATAATAAAATAATTTTTTCCCTTATGGCTCAGTGGCTGAAAGGTTGTTGTCGGATCGGTCTGTGGTTCGATTCTCGATTGTGTTTATTTTTTTTTTGTGTTTTTAACTATGGTAGTGTATACTATGTCATCGACAGTCTCCTTCGGCGATGTACTATACATTACATCTTGCCGCGATTTTTTTTTTGTGTTTTTAACTATGGTAGTGTGTACTATGTCGTCGACAGTCTCCTTCGACGATGTACTATATTTATTTATTTATTTATTTATTTATTTATTAAAGTACTGCCACATGATACATATTAATAATATAACAGTCACATTATAGCCATAAGACATGTTCTGATATGCATCACAATTACGGCGTACATAACATTTGCATTAACTTAGTAACTAAAGTTTAAGCACACAACAATTTTACACAGCGTGTTAACATAATTTACATAATTAGAGGCAATACACAAAAGGCAATCTAAAACAAATAGCAACAACATGTATTTTAACAAACTACAATATGTATATTATCAGCGTGCATCTTACATAATATTGGCAAAGTATTCGAATATTTTATTACTGAGCCTAGAAACACCATCATCAAAGATATCCAGAGTAGGAATTCTTTGAGACAAAAAGTTATAATCGGAATAAATCCGTGCCAAAGGAGACTGTGAGCCGAGATTAGTCTTGGCCGTCGGAACAAAGAACAGTTTATGTATGCGACTTCTAGGGTATTTGTTAGGTACTGACAGCGACACGCTCGAGATAAGGTCACTACAATTCAGACTCCCATTGATAAGTTTACATAAGAAAACCACGTTCAACATCATTCTTCTATTATGAAGACTTATCATTTTAAAATAAGACAGTCTTGTGTTGTATGGTTGTCTATGGGAGAACCCGTGAGTACAGAAAGCAAGATGTCTTGTAAATGACCGTTGAATACCCTCTACCCTCTGCGAATGTATCGAGTAATACGGGTTCCAAACACTAGAGGCAAACTCAAGATGGCTGCGCACTAAAGTATTATACAGTAATATTTTTGTTGTAACATTATGGAAACCTTTAGTGTTTCGTTTTAAAAAACCTAACATTTTTGCAGCTTTGGACACTATTGAATCAATATGTGATTTAAATGAAAGAGATTTGTCAATAATAACTCCTAAATCACGTATCTCATCTACCTCAACCAGGGCTGCGCCACCAATCTCATACTTAGTAACAAGTGGTTTTTTTAATCTACTATATTTAATATGGTAACACTTATTGACATTGAGAGTCATGCGATTAGACCGACACCAATTATATATATTGTCTAGATCATTTTGCAGCAACTTGCTGTCATTGTCTGATTTAATAGGCCTATATATCTTTAAATCATCTGCAAACATTGAAAACTTGCAATTTTTTATTTGAGAGGATATATCGTTGATGAAAGCCAGAAACAGAATCGGTCCCAAATGGGAACCTTGAGGTACCCCGGAGGTGGCGTAGTAGCATGCAGATGTATAGCCATTAATAACAACTTCCTGGGGTCTTTCTTGAAGATAAGATTGAAACCTCTGCAGAAGTGGATTTTTGATGCCGTAAGCGCTAAGTTTTTGAAGCAATAATGAGTGGTTCACCTTATCGAAGGCGCTACTGAAGTCTGTGTAGACTGCGTCAACCTGTAGCCTTTTATCGACTTGTTGGGATATATCTGACACAAACGCAATCAAGTTGGTTTGGACTGAGCGACCCGGCATAAATCCATGCTGATGATCAGATACACACTTATGAATGACACTGGAAACTGCTGGACATATTAGGGACTCAAATAGCTTGGCAAAGCATGAAAGTATTGATACTGGCCGATAGTTCTTCACAGAAGCTAAATCTCCTTTTTTAAAAATGGGAACTATGCGGCCTTTTTTCCATGTTTCCGGGAATATGCCATCTGTAAGAGATCGGTTATAAATCAACGTTAGAGGTAAGACAAGAGAATGCATGCATCGCTTAACAAAAAGTGGAGGAAAAGAATCAGGTCCCGCCCCTTTGGATACATCAAGTCTTTTTATTTTATTTAAAACTTCTCTTTCTGTGTATCTTAATTTAAATACAACCGGATTTCCATAATTTCCGATATCAGCCATGGAATCCCTCGGGGTATCAGTGTTAGTACAGTAAGCCGAGGAAAATTGTCGCGCAAATAAGTTAGCTATCTCTGGCCCAGTTTCTGCAACTGTGTTATCCATACTCATTTTCCCAGGTATAGAAGACTTCGTATCACGCTTGCTTTTGATAAATGTCCAGAATACTTTTGGATTATGACCTATATTAGTTTCTATTTTATGTTTAAAATCGTTGTAGCATTTATCAAATAGTTTGTTGCATCTTCTTCGAAGTAGCTTAAATTCCAATTCATCTCTGGGGTTTTTATATTTAAGAAATTTGACTCGGCTTTTATCTTTTTCAGATAACAATTTGACTAGATCTTTAGAAAACCACACAGGACGACGACATAACTTTACCCTCTGACGCTTTGGCACAAATTCATCCCTTACTGAGTTTAGTATTTCATAAAATTCAGTCACCATTTCATTAACGTTTTCACAAGTAGAAAATTTTCCTTGCCAATCTACATCTTTTAACTTACAGTTGATTTTACAATAATCAGCTTTATAAAAATTGTATACTATATTACTATTAGGCTTTAAATTATGTATATAAGTATCGGGAATAGTCACCAATAGATTTGGGTGATGTGAAGAACACTTGGTTAACAGTTCAAGAGGTTTAGTAATATATGCGCTCTGTAAGCTACACAAAATCAAATCCAAATACCGATCATGATCATTTGCAATATTATTAATTTGGTATAAATTATTAGCAAATATGAAATCAACAAACATGTAACCCATAGTTGATTTGTATTTGGTTGGTGTCATGAAGCTATGACCTTCAGTTGTGGTCCACTCTATACATCCAAGATTAAAATCTCCAAGGATCAACAAATCATCGGCTTGACACATGGCATTTTCTAAAATATTTAAAAAGTTAGATAGTGTATTTGCTCTTACCGGAGGGGGTAAGTACACAACACAAACTAAGAGGTTCTTTGGTCTATTATTAACTTCTACTTGTAAATTCACCCAAATACATTCAATATCAGATTCCCAATTTAATAATCGAACAGATGGTATATCACTCGAAACTGCTAGTAGAACCCCCCCTCCATCTTGTTTTGACACTTTTGAACAGAGTCGATCCCTACGATATACATTGTATTTATCACTGTCAAATAGTTCATTATTTGAAATGTTTGAGTTTAGCCAAGTTTCAGTGAAAGCTATTACTTGATAATGAGAATTAGATATATTTTTATAAACTTCATTAGTTTTCGTTCTAAGACCTTGTACATTTTGGTAATAAAACTCAACCATTACTAATGCAAAAACACAAATAACATTGACAGTGCCGCACTAATATAAACCTAATTACTAATGAGTTTAAGACTTTCTGCCGATTTTATTAGTAAAGCCTGGCTATTTTCGTCTTTACGCACATAAATTCGACCATTACGTACCCAAACAAATTTATATGAGAATTCCTTGGCCTTTTTACGAGTAGCAGCGTGCAATATCTTGTTTCCAGGTGTCAAGTGTTCCGCCACAAAAATTGGTACCTTAGATCCTCCGATACCAAGATGACTAGAAGACAACTTATCCTGAGCATTTGCCTTGTTAAATTTTGTAACAGATGCCAAAACAGCATCTCGCACTCTCGGGCTACATAATTTAGCTATAACAGCTCTCGGTCTATTATTGTCGTTCGAAAGTTTGGCAACTCTTGTAACTTTCACGATGTCTTGCTTGGCCAAGGGATTGTCCACAACCTTGCTGAGCTGCACGATAGTATCTACCAAGTTCTCAGATCTGTGCTCAGGGATGCCATTTATTTCTATATTGCTCTCCCTCAGGTGCAGCTCAACAACGTTTAAACGTTGAGTAAGGTCGGATGTAGTAGATTTAAGTCTCTCGTTTTCAGCCTTCAATTCAGCAACCAGGCTATCTTTTTCAGGTAAAGCTGTACGTATTTCTTCAAACTGCTTATTAAAAAATGCCATTGATTCTTGAAAACAACCTATTTGCTCCTTAATATGTTTTAACTCACTCGTTACCTGTTCTTTTATAGTAGCTTTTAAAATAGATGATACCTCCTGCACGATAATGCTCTGAAGCTTCTCTTCGGATACACAGCAATGCCCGTCCGGCGAGGTAGTCAACGTTAACTTTTTAGACCGATAAGTTATATTAGAATGGTCAGGGCTTAGTTCAACATCCTCTTATACACTGGGGCCCGCTCGTACTGGGGTATTAGTATTGTCCCCTTTTGGTTGTTTGCAGCGACATTCAGGACATTTCCACGAGTTTTTGTGCTGCACACTCATTGTTGTGAAGCGTTGAGGACTAACACCAGCGCACTCGAGATCAAATTTTGATTTGCATACAGAGCAGAGTAGGTATTCATTCTTCTTTGTGATAGCATTACGACATCCTGCACAATTAGCCGTAGGTGCCATAGTTATAAGTCGCAACGCATATATTTATTAAACGTAGGTAACTCGATAACAATTCATACACAACGAAGCGCAACTAAACGGTTCACTGCGCGCGGTCGCGTCCAAAAGGGCGCAAGCGCCGGGCAATATGAAGCACTTACGCGTTCACTTCAAACACTCGTAATTGCACCCGTAGAGTTTGTCGTAAATCATGTAATACGTTAATTTTTCGGTGTAAATGTTTGTAATACTTATTGGTAAACACTTTTAGCGATTAATACACAAACTATCTTCAGTTAAAGCTAATTTTCACGACGAAAATCAAACTTTGAACCAATTTATGAATTTATAAAGCGGAGTGACTCTAAACACGGACTGTACGTTACAAATTCCAAACTGAGACATTACATCAGTATACATTACATCTTGCCGTGAATATTTTTTTTGTGTGTTGTTGGCTATGGTTGTGTACACTATGTCATCGATTGTTTCCTGCGGTGATGTACTATACATTGCAACCTATTCCGAATTGTGTATTTGCCGTTGTCGTTTTTGTATCATAATCAGAAACCAGTTATTTGTCCGCGAGAATGGAATGCGGCCGGCGCCAAGCGCGCAGTGATGACTCACGTGTTCACTGGTTCAAACCTTCATTGTTATTCCATTTTAAATTAATACAAATTGTCCTTGCAATATTGCATCTACCTTGTTAATGAGCAATTTGTTTGTGATACTGCCAACTAATCGTATGATTGTTAGTATCGTAATATAGTAAGATCGTAATATTGGTTTACGACTTATACTCTTTCAATTAACTTCACTTATCGAATATGGGTGGTCAGGTGGTGCCTACCAACATAGACTGGGTGACTATTTGCTATAAAACTCACGTATAATACCTCTTCGCGCGTCGTGTATTATAATGAATACGACTCGCATCGTGAATGAATGCTGGCTTGTTCATGCGTATGATTGTGTGTAGGCCTTTTTTGAATGTGATGAATGTCAGGTTATAGGAACGTTCAAAGCTTGGTGACGTATGAATGGCCGAGGGTTATACTTGTTTTTTTTTCCTCTTTCAGGGTTAATAGTTGCCTTGTATTTAACCTACTGACACCACTACCACTCATCTGTTCCAGGGTCTCCGAATGCAGTTGCCGCCTACCAGCCACAGAATTTTCCCTATGGGAAAATTCTGGCCTAATGGGGGGAGTGTGTGACGTCGCTGTGACGTCGAGAGGACACCACCTTTCGGCCGCTTGCACCTACGCCCCCACCGCACCGCGAGCTCCTATATATATCGAAGCGCTGGCTGCATTCGCCCTCTTGCGGCGACTACAGACGAGTTAAGTCACCAACATCTCCTGGACAACCGGCAGCAGGATTCTCCACATCAACCCACCCCTCGCCGAACCACGCGACCCTGTGTAAACTTTTCTTAATATCATATAAATAGTAATTTTTTTCATTAAGGTAACGCTTGCTAAATGATGTCTAAAATTAATTGGCAATTAAATCAATTTTTATTGTGACATTTAACCACGTTTCTCATTTAGACACGCCCTAGTAGGGATATCGTAACAGCACACACCCGAAAGGTCTTTTTTACGTTACAACGAGACAGCAAAAAAACTAAGACAAATACGTATTACCTACATTTTCGAATAGTCAATAGGTAATTTCATAAATTAGAATGTAATTTACGTGACCGTAAAGCCTGTTTCAATAAATAAAACTTTTTCAAAATGAGGGCAAGAGAATTATTTTGAAACACTAAATTGGCTATATTACTAAATACCTAAGTCCTACAATGTATTAAAATCGGTCAAACCAATCAAGAAACTCAAAATTCTGAACCAAGTTTTTTTTCATAGTCTCACGACTATGTCCCCTAAGGGGTAGGCGGAGGTGTAACCCACATTTCGCCAAGAATTTTTAGGTCCCACGTAATAGGGGGCGAGCCTATTGCCGTACCGAGCACATTACCAGACTCCGTGCTGCTACTGAGAATTTCCTAACGGAAAACTCAATAATACTTTGCCCGACCCGGGAATCGAACCCGAGACCTCCCAATCCCACGCGCATATTTATGCCGCGAGACCAACGAGGCAGTCAGTGAACCAAGTTATTCATATTATACTACTAATTCTCAAAAATAACCTCTCAATAAAGCGATCGTGTAGGCATCCTTAATTAATTGAACCTATCTAGACCCTTCGTTGGGAAATTAACCTTTTTATTTGTTTCCGATTCTTAAAGTGCACGTAAAACCCAACTTTATTTCTCAAGTATTAAAGTGCAAATTTGGTTTAGAATGGGCTGCTTTTAATTTGCAATTTTCCAGCTTACTATTACTGTGGGATTAAGCTAGATACGGATAGAATCTTTACTTTCCTTAGGGCGCTACTGCTGGGTAGATGATACTCGGTTCTTATTCTCCAAGGGCGTGTGATTGGATGTGATATACTTTTTTATAGATGACTTTGTCTTGTATTATATAGGATGTGCTGGTGACTGTTATTTCTGCTAGCCAAAAGTTGTGAGATATGATTATTAAGAAAATTACATTGAAGAATTACTTATGCACTTTAGATATAGAACGTATTTACTGGATATCATTTTCTCTTAAATTTTCTAAAATTATTGTTATGGTATTTCCTGGTTTGCTTAATTTGAGGAGGCGTATCATGCTAGGCGCCGCCAGTAGCTTTCTTTAATATCATAAACTTAATTAATAAAGTCTCTCTTATTTAGAAGTCTAATTTTATTTTGTCTCTTCTCTTTGTCTTGTTTATGAGACAAATATCAGGGGGCTATTTCTCAAAACCTCTCGGTCAGATTTTGATGCCTTTCTGCATATTTGATCAGTAGATTGTGCCCTATCATTTGGTATAGACCAAGAGTCATCCGTGGCGAGGCTTGGACCATTTCCCATACATTTTTGCCCACCTGTCATTAAATTTATAAGTTATCCCATTACTAAGCATTCTCAAATACTGATATTTTGCACATTTCAACCAGTTGGCAATGAAAAGAATTGAAAAGGTACGCTAATGATAGAATTAATAACTTACTGTGTACTTTTAAAAAGGTAATTTTATCTATAGGTATCCTAGTGGTGACTGCATAAGAAAACAATTGTTAGTCCCGTTTCATTCTGTGGGTCTCGCAATGAGCGACTAAGGGAAATACACGGAGCATTGGAAATATACAGAAACCTCTAAAAGGTACCCTATACCAACCTGTCTATTCAGCGTGGGCCAATAGTAGGCTAAATAGACCATGTGAGTCAATAAGAGTCTTCACATGTTATCCATCCATGTGTCCATCAGTTGACTGTGAAAGACCGAAAAACAATGGTGACTCTGTTGGGCCTTGCAGAAGATCTGCTTTTGGTGATATTTCTGTTTTTCCAAGAAGACTATTCATCTGTACATTATTTTACGCGACCTCTAAGAAGATCACAGTTTTGGTGACATGCTGTATACGTATTTTATAGCCGTCATTGTCTTGATGTGACTTATATATTGGATTGCGGAATGTCCCATTACACAGACGTGCGGTGAATTGTGTATGACATTTGGCCATTAAACTTAGTTTAGGATAATGACTTCGTGGATTCATATATCCACTCACTTAGTAGGAATATTTATATACGTACTAGCTTTCCCTCTTCGTTTCGTTTACCTAGACGCGCAAACTAGGTATATTTTAAACTTTCATGGTCATTTAAACCACTTTTTTTTTAGAAACCGATATTTCCGCACTGTTGCAAACGCGATATTCACGGATGTACTGTACATCCGTGAAATTTATACGTGGTATATATCCCGTAAGACAATTTAAAATCAAACTATATTTTATTTCTACAAGTTCTTAACGAATATCCGTCCAGATAGCACGTCACAAAATGTGTCAATATTCCTAGAAACTGGTATGAAAGTTTGATGTTTTTTATATAATTAGAAATGGATTTATAAGCTCGAAGTTTATTTCATGGAATTGCTCTAGTTATTTAAGTGGTCTTGTACTGTTAATACTTGGATATTCCATACCTCCTCAATCGGCATTTCAGTCTTCAGTTTGCATTGCTTTAAGTCAACGTATGCCCGTCGTCCTAAAAGTTTCACTTCAAGGATGGGAAAACTACAAGTTTGTTTATAAACCAAAACTTAGTATATCTACCCCAAGGTGCTGAAGCTCCGTTTTATCTCATTCTGTCATTCGAAACATTTCACACGAATGACGAAAAAATATTAAACATAAGGAAAATAAAACTCCGAAAGAAGTTTTGTATTTTTACTAGTCTTTGTAGAAAAAGTTTTAACCCCAATTTGTGTTAATCATTGAACACGATGTGGTAGGAAAAAGGTAAATAGACGAAGTGAACGCACCGTGGAACAAGGACAAACTTTTTAATACGCCGTATTACGCCGCCCAATGCTATGTCCTTCATTTTTAGAGTAAATCCCCTACCACTGAAATAATGATGAGAGGGACTAACCAACAAGTGATGTAAAGAATAACTTCAGAAAGATATTTTACTACTATCAAGAGTTGTCACATGACAAAGGAAGGGCTGGAAGCGGTGTCAAAGCAACATTTTGAAAATGTAAGATTTGGAACAGATTATAGCGGCGATAGCCTAGTGGTGTTCGTAACAGACTGCTGAGACGATGGTCTCGGGTTCGATCCCCAGGTACCCCGGGCACACACCTCTGACTTTTCGAAGTTATGTGTGTTTTAAGCATGTTAATTATCGCTCGCTTAATAATGTGCCCCGTAGATGGTAATAGGCTCGCCCCCTATTACATTGGGACCTAAACATAACTGGCGAAATGTGGGTGCGAAATACACCTCTGCCTACCTCTTCGGGGAGAAAGGCGTGAAGTTATGTTATGTTATTTGGAACAGATTACCAAGGCATCGTGGGAAAAAATAAATGAAGTTGCAAGTATGTTTTATGAATAGAGAACAAATTGTATTCAATAATGACAGAGATCGGAGTAGTAATTGAGAATCATACATATTTATGTCGAATGTGGGCTTTCATCATTGAAACAGTGATCACTAGCACGTAAATAGTGATAGCAAAATTTTAAACGCTAAAAGAGAAAATCTAATTTATTACAGTTTCATTACTATACAGGCCATTTACTTAAACATAAATTACTGGACTGAAATGTCACAAAGAGGTTCACTTACGTATCGTAACATTAAAAGTAAAAAAAGCTTCATTAAAAGCTAAGTTTCCTCTGAATTACCGACACGAATACAAAATTAGACCGTATTACTTTAAGATTGTAGTCGATTTTCGCTTGAATTTAATCTAGGCCTAAGCAACAAGTTTCAATAAAGCATACGTACTGGTGAATTTAGTATAGTTCCAAGTCAATTCTGCTAAACTAATCCACTCGACTATCAGACCTAACTGTAGTTCCTTTAGCATCGTTTCCACACAGGGAAAGTACAAAGAGAGAGAGAGAGTGAGATGCAGATAGAACCCATGTTTGGATGCTGATTGCTAATACATTCACATGTTCTCTCAGCGTGGCTATTGTTGTTTCATAGCAAGTTGTATTTGTTGAATAAGTACATTGAAGATTCGATCGAATTATTATATAAACTACGTTCTTCATATAAATTCAGTTTGAATATAATATATAAACAGATGATTGAATATCCGATAGGTAAAGGTAAATAAAAGATTGGTGAATGTGACATACGGCTGTATCATGGACGTTCAGGAGTTCAGGTTTCATGTTATAGAAGCCGAGCTAATAAGTAAATCGTAGTATTTGTAGACCTACCTGATTAATTAATAGTCTGCTCTACTAAAAAATCGACTGCGAAGTTTTGCAATTTTGAGACTTTATGCTTCGAGACCAGTGCCTCAATCGCAATCTGAGCATGACATAGGCAAGAAAGCAGGATTTTCTCAGCCTTTGCTAAAAATCATGCAAGCGTAAGTAAGTCTGATTTGCGCATCGAATAAGGATTTTATCAAAATCTACTAAGTTTTAGCTGAAAAATATTGCCCCATTTATCAATACAGTCCAGGGCAATATACATTTTTAACGGGATAAGATTTTACAAAACTCAACAATAATGTCTTATGATTTACCATTTATTTTTATTGATTTTTCAGATCTACAGCAAACAAAGGATCATACAGCAATGCATCCTTTAAATTGAGATGCACTCTCAATCTACAAATATACCATCTCGAAAACCCATAGTATTGTCTCAATAGAAAACTTTTCGAAGGAGGCCCAAAATACATGGGGCGCTGTCACAGCGAATAAGTTTCGTTCATTGTCAGTGTTCCTCCAATTCTTCGCGATAGTGTAAGCCATGGTGTATATACCGGCTTCTTATTTTTATGACCGAGTTTTTGTAAAGCCTCCAGTTTGTTGCTAGTTCTGATCGCCCGCTTGCGAGCTCTTAGGGGAATCGGGATATCATTTTGTTAGATTTATACTGAGTATCGTTGGTTGCTTTGTTATGGCGCTGTGCTTTAGGAGGGTAGATTTGGGAAAATAACAAAGTGTCATAAATGCTTCGCTTACTTACGTAGATTTTCTATACGTATCAAAATCGATAAAGCTTACTTTTCAAAGAAATTAAGCACAATACCAAATCACGGTTACGTTTCAGATAAGTGTTAGATTTCGTTGCTTGTTTAAGAATAGTACGAGGACCTAAATATAATTTGCACATTGTAAGGGTTTGATTATGAAAATTACTTAATCTAACGCCTTGACTTGTTAGTGCTATGGGTTAAATAAAATGATCACACGGTGTAAAATATTTGGATAATATGTACAATATTTACGGCTGCAAGAGTTCATCGATTCGCTAGGTTAAGTATCGTTTCTCATCGTCCTGCTTAACTATGGGTGAAAGTTACATAAAAGTAACAAGAGTATTTTATCTGATAATTGATTTATTAATTAAAAAGAATTTTACTATAGCTATATTAAGTAGAGGTTCAGCTCTTGATGCACATTTTTTTAAGGTGTTACAGTTTACACAATTACATTTATCTAGTAGAAACTTCCTATCTTATTACAAAAATTCATCAACGATAACCAGGTATATAATTATAAATAAGTACAAATAATATTTGAGTGGATAGCGTTGACTATATTAATGTTTATTCAGTTGTTTCGATCAGTGTATGCCGCTTTTTCAAACATGTAAACAGTATTACGGATGATTAGTACAGATATAGTTTGGTGGATTTAATTATGTAATTCAGAGCTTATCATAACAGTAAACTGCTAGTGGTATTTATAATTTACTTATTTAAATCAATAAACATATATATGTTTATTGATTTACTACCATATGGTAGTTTAATATTTGAACGGGTTTCATCTAGGCGGCGGCAATGCAAAAGGTATCGGGTTCGAATCCACGGCACTTAGTCCCTCTGAATAAATTGACACTAGTGTAAACCATTGCATATCGCTATTCTTTTGTGTTGCAGAGGTCAGACGTGTTGATAAAGTTGTATAATGTTTGATAACAATACTTATTTTTATATTCAATATTCATAAAGCATTATAGGTATATGTATTATGATAAAATTATTATCAACGTCTAAGACAGAGATTTATTTTATTATTCTATTTTAATTAACCTACTAGCAGCTGAGATAGTAACAGATAATACATTCTTCAAGCACCACAGGTAATCCAGGGCTGTCAATTGAATGGCACAATTTATGGCTAGATAAGCAATATGGCCTTATTCCCCCTTGAGCCATTACTTACACAGGCTAGACAGAGATGTAGCTATGGGGATGTTTGACACTTTGTATTGTCATTTGTGTTTAAACATGTCGGATGGTGTAGAGTGCAAATGAAAGGCAAGGCAATTCAATGATCTTCGTAGATATGACAATAATTATGTTCTGAGAAATTTAGATACGGTCAGTTTAGCCCAAGCTAGGTGAAGTGAGTAGGTACTATAGAAATTTGTAAATAAAAAATTCTTCGTTACTGTCCGACATAGTCAAAACTATTGGGCGGTAGAGGTTGCAAGCATCTTCTAGCCAGATAATAAAATTGATAAACATATTTATTTATTTTTGAATAGGTACATAAAGCCTAAGAATAAAGATTGAAATAACACATTAACCATTAAACTAACATGCCCGTCAAATTCTCTCACTTTATTTTCTAACTAAACGTCGACGTCAACAACAAAATCAACCTTAAAAAGCCTGCTAAAACAAATTACTATTCACGGTTCAAATAAGTTCCGACTACAAACATAAACTTCCTATCAAACAAATTGCATGTAAACAAATTCTAACATCGTAATACACCCGAAATGTATGTTTACAAAAACTTTTACACAATTCACACGAAGAGGAACTGAAGAATATAAATTTTCATAACAAACCATTTCGTTTCCTGAGGCTTTCAAACAAATGTTTACAGGCCATTGATCACGCACCCTTTCAAAATGTGGATGTGAGGAATAAATCCGTTTACCAAATTTTTTAGGAAACGAATACGATCAAAAAGTTTTAGGTTTATTGTGAATGTTTTTATTATTTGGATAGGCAATGTGGTATTGGTAGAAAATTAGTAGCTAGAGGATTGTGAAGTAGGTGAGTCATTCCGTGACCATAGCTGGTGTAAGTCCCGCTAGAACTTCCGGTAATTTGAAGGTATGAGGTATACATTTGTTTTAGAATTTTAACACTGTAGGGTAAGATACACACATACATTTCCCGCAGGGGTAGGCAGAGGCATATTAAACGCCCACTTTTCGCCAGTGTTTTGATCCCACGTAATAGGTGGCGAGCCTATTGCCGCTTATCGGGATATTTTGTTTGCCAGAGCCTCGTCCGTTGATCGGCAGGTGCACCACTACAAACATTCAACCAAGGGACCCAAAGAACACCCAGATTCGAAACAATGATAACATGTTTTCCCGTAGCCCGAAACCATAGCTCGCGGCGCACTACGCTATCCACTACGCAGTCCAAAATCCAAATACCGGACAAAAACCAGAAGAGTTAAAAAGAATCGTCAAAAGGATTTTTCCGTGGACAGCAAAAAAACATTAAAGAACCCAATCAAAACGTCCGTTTTCTTTAATCCGTTTAATTCTTATGAAATCTGCAGGCAAGTGAAAAATATTTTCGAAGGCATTTTCACACTGTCGACTAAACCTCTAGTCGAAGAAAGATGGTGATGTATATCTTCAAATAAACAGGGGTGGGAGGTAGGGGGCCGTACCCGACGGAAATTGGATCAGAGGCACAAATTAGGTTTAACCCTAGCGAAAGAGAGTTTTAAAAAAATATACCGCTTGGTATTTTACACTGACTTTTTTTAGTGATCCGCTTGTAAACTAAGTAAACGTAGGGTTATATCGGCAGTTGACTTATTTATATATTTAGGGTTAGGACGTTGAAGACTTATCTTTTCGGTGCTGAAGAAAAGGACAACTGAATTTCCTTGAATCCTATTTATCTTAGAGAAGTCGTGATCGAATATATTGGTGATTAATTTTCGAAGTCTAGGAATATGTGTTTATTTTGCGGAGAATTTCTGCAATTTATTGCTGTATAAATACTTGGTATCAGTAGCGATGCTGGTTTCCTTTATTTATGCTTGCGCAGATTAGTACTTTAAAAAAGGTTGGACTGAAAATCATCCATCCAGGACTCTCATAATATGCGTCACAATATCTGAAAAAAGCTTATAGGAAGGAATATTGTAGGTTGACTAGTGGTTCTACAATTCTAAGGCATGGCTAAGTTAGGAGAAACCGAAGAGTTTGGTGCGGTACTATCGTATAAGAAACACGAAAATAAAGATTTTTATTTCTGCTTTAGAAATGTTATTTTTAACATTTTTACATTTATCATCATCTGAGCCAAAGGACTTCCGCTGCTGGACAGAGGCCTCCTCTTAAGATCTCCACACAGCTCGATTTTTGGCGGCATGTTTCCACGCACTTCCCGCGATCACAACCCGAGGACCAATTCTCAAAATAATATTTGTTTAAAATATACCTAGTTTCGATATAATTCCAGTGTCATACTTATGTTACAAATGGTATTCTCCTAAATTAACTGATAATTGAAAATATCGCGACTAGATCATAAACTGAAAAATGTGTCAAAATATGTGTCAACCGCCAACTGTTAATCAAATAGACGATAATATCACTAAGTTAGCAGAATACCAATTGTGAGTCAATTCAAAATATTATCTTATTTCGTTCAAAATGTACGTAGTTTCGATGTCAGCGATGAAAATAGGAGTATTGGCCTTCAGATTGTTAGTCCACCATACACTTGCGAGGGACTATCCGAGTTTAACAATAACATAACCATTCATTATAATTATTATCAATAAAAGATACTGCTTTATTACTAACAACCTTTTTCGCTTATCTATAATAAGTCAAATCATATCCCTAGTTAGAGATTTAAAAATATTAATTGAGCCAATAAAAGTTTTTACAAATAAAGGTCAGATTAACATGATTTATGAGGTCAATAGTCAAAGGTTTTGTGTGAGTATTTTATTAATATTTTTGAAACGCGTTTGTACTTCAGTAAGATCACCTCTAAATATGTAAATGTGAGATTTTTCAATGATACTGGCCAACTACTACTTTTGGATCACGGCACATCCTCCGGGGTACGCCACAAGACCCGATCTCCTGTTTTCGTCTCAGACCCTGTGCCAACCAGAACGCTTCTGTGGATAATTTTACTTAATAAATGAAAAAGTTACCCTCACGCAAAAATACTGAACCAATTTTGATGAAAATTTGCCTAGTCTTTAAACCTGGGCTACCTTCTGTTGAAATAAACAACATCCACGTGGGTGCTGGTAACGACTAGACGAAGTCTATTTGTATATAGCGAGCTGCTTTTGAAATTAATAGACTAGCACCAAATGAATGCAATAGAAAAATCATCCAAGATAAAAGTTGAACTGGTAATTAATTAGTCAGTCAGAAAAACTGATAGAAAATGCGAAGGAACGAAACGCAGCCCTCGATAGACGGAGTAGAGTGGGTAGCTTTGCCTTTGATGTACGCTCTTAATTCTTTATAGACAAGTCACGAAATTCATTGTTGAAATCTAGTAACAGTTATAGGAAAATGGCTTGTGTTACTAATGGGCTTCTAAGTTGTGAATTCATTTTAAGAGTTGTATGTGGTCCCGAAAATAGCTAGTATCTAAATATGCTTTTAAACATCCCAGTCTCAACAACTAGACGTAAAATTGTTTTTAATATAATTTCTTCACCCAAAAGATGAAGTCTACTAAATACAGGCTACTCCGAAGGTTTTAAATACAGACTGATTTTGAGCCCGCATCCATCCTCAACCTATCTCCAGGGACTTACCTCTACTGCGATGTCTGTTCAAATTACCTTTAAAAACCTCATTCTCAATAATCGATTTTAAACTTTCGCGATTTGTATACATCATACAAAATAATTTAGCGGGTCTTAATCGCGTTAATTTAACTTATTTAAGGTATAAATACCTATTTGTTTCCGACGTTTCGCTCGTCTTGCACCGAGCGTAGTCTCGGAGAGATTGATGAGAGCTCAGCGCCGTCTTGTGGAAGTGCGGGTTTCAGCACCTACCCTCACTTGGTCTTTATTTAAGTTCGCAATGTCGGTACTCCAACACACTTCACTAATGACGTCTACGCACTGTTGAGATTTATCACTGCGGCGGTGTTTACATTTGCTGATGACTGGATTCCAAGTAGCCGATAATCTATATCCATCCTCCCGGTTGAAATTGTTATATTTCTTTATTTCTACCGCTTCACGTACTATCCTGGAGTAATAGTGACGATCGGTGGATAATACTTGAGGTTGATGCAGTTCTATCCAGTGGTTTGGTCCAGACTCCAACAAATGCTCAGCTATCGCCGACTTATTAATGTGTCGGTTTTTTACAGCCGCGATATGTTCCTTTACTCTTTCAGCGATTGTACGTTTAGTCTGCCCGATATATGAACTACCGCAGCTGCAATCGACTTTGTAGACTCCAGGTGTTTAGAGAGGAATGACATCCTTTGGGGTACGCAGATTGTGTGCTATCTTAGAGAGCGGACTGTATACAGTCTTGATGGAGTATTTTTTGAGTACTGTTCCAACGTTGTCCGTCACTCCCTTTAGATACGACATGTAAGCGGGCACTCTGCTTACTTCAGGTTTACGCTCGTTCCTCTTCCGACGGAGTATGTTTTTCTTGTATCCGTTGCGCCTAAGTACCTCCCGAACATGTGACAGCTCACTATTTAATTGTTCAAGGTCACATAGGTCATACGCTCTGTTCACTAACGAGGACACAACGGAATCCAAGTGCCGCGGATGGTGGTGCGAGTTCGCGTTGAGATACCTGTCGGTGTGTGTCGGTTTCCTATACACAGTATGTCCAAGGGTACCATTATCTCTCACTGTCTCTTTAACGTCGAGAAAGGGTAACGATCCATCTACCTCCATTTCGAATGTAAATCGGATGTGCGGATGTATGGAGTTCAACTTGTCTGCGAATTGTTCTACGTCCTGCTTGTTGCCCTTCATGATGCAGAAGATATCGTCGACATACCTTTTCCATAGTTTGACATTTGACGCCTGCATGTCTATGGATTCCTCAAAGTGCTCCATCCAGATGTTGGCCATTACCGGTGCTTGTGGATTCCTCAAAGTGCTCCATTCAGATGTTGGCCATTACCGGTGCTATCGGGCTACCCATAGCCACTCCATCGATCTGGAGGTAATGTTGTCCACAAGACGGCGCTGAGCTCTCATCAGTCTCTCCGCGACCACGCTCGGTACAAGACGTGCGAAACGTCAGAAACTAATAGGTATTTATACCTCATTCTCAATAATTTGATATAAAACCAAAACCAAACCTATAGCAATATAATAAATGCGAAAGTAGATTTTTTTTCACGCTATCTTTTTGATCAAATCAGTCGATTTGATCAAAAACTGCAGTAATAGTATCACAATAAAATAAAGGGTAGCTTTTGTCACGATAGCCGACGGTAATCTAGTTGTAAATAAATAAAAATCCACAACTCGTACCTGGCTGTTTTGCGGCATAAATTATATTCGAACGTCGAACTTGATTGAAGGGTGTTCTGATTATAATTCAAAAACTCGGTTCAATTTACGCCGCATCGATTTGTTGCCATCGATGAGTAACATGATTCTGTTTGTTTGATTTTTTGTATGTGTTTACGATTTGGTGACAGTATTGGTGTGCTTTTATTGGAAGTTGACGATTAGGAACTTTGGTTGCACGTCTTGGAAATCAATAAGGTCTTAGGTATCAGGTTAGGTTTCAGATTGGTATGGTAAAATGTAAACCGAGTAGAAGTACAAATGTACATCCCCTATTGATATAAAAGTGCACTGAACCTTCATTGTGGACAAGTATAAAAAGTAAAGCAAAAAGTTTACACCCTTGTTTATGAAGTTTTGAACAGTTGTTATTATAGAAGAATCATTTGAGAACTATGCTATGTATAAAGAGGACTAATTTCGTCGTCTACGGGACCACTATAGCTTGTAAAAAGCTTGTTTCCGACAGGGTCGAGGTTAAAAAGATAGCAAATCTATTGCACAAAGAGTGTTTACCGTCATCACTACTTGATATTATAAACCAAAATTCATTTCAACGCAGTAATATAAAACGCAATAGAGAACTTTATCAACACTTTATTCCTTCGCAATATATTATTGTTTGCAGACGAAATATTCGGCCCAATATTTTACGATAGCTATAAAAAAAGCTATTACGGAACAGTGACGGCCGGTTGGCGTAGCGGGAGTGTAAGCGACTGCTACGTCGAAGGTCGCGGGTTCGATTCCCGCTCAAGTCAAACATTTGTGTGCATGAACATGGATGTTTGTCTTGGTCTGGGTGTTTCTATGTATAATATGTATGTATTTACAAAAAAAAAAAAGTATATATGTATGTTTATCCATTATCTAGTACCCATAGTACAAGCTCTGCTTAGTTTGGGACTAGATGGTGTTGTGTGAATGTGGTAGAATATTATTATTATTATTATTATTATTATTAGTGATCCAGTTCTCAGAGCTTCCATTATATTCTTGTTTTAGGCGTTTTTGTGAATGGCTTCTTCCAAATGGCCTGTTAGACACTTTATAAGATTAATAGAAACGGTCTTAGTAATGTTATTAATGAGGTAATCGTATTAGAAATGTACTTAGTTTGAACATAACTTTTGTGAATGAGACATTGATATTCGATGAGAACGAGTCTAGTTTTTGATAGCCTTTCAGTAAAGTAAGTGTGTGATCTGATGTTGGTCTAAGCTTTATTTGTCGGCTTGGTTTTGTTCACTGTCATTAACGATTATTAAACGAGATATTATTTGAGAGAAATGCAAAGATTTGAACGTACTTTGAGCATTATAGCTAGAGAAATTGTCTAAGATACGATTTTCTTATACAAAAGTGCAATTAGTTTAAAAAGTTTGCGATATTTATTGAATTTTGTAAAGCTTCCAGCTTACCTGTATGTTTGTTTGAGAGTTGTATTTCCGTTTTTCCTTATAGAATTCTAGTTAATATAAAGTATGTGTTATTATTATTTTAATCACACAGAGAAAACACAGTGATGAAATGTTGAAAGAATTAAACTGTCTATTCTAATATCGTCTAGTCCTGTAAACGAGTCGAGTAGAGTTATTATTAATGTGTTACAAGTTAGCGTGAATTACAATACAACAAGGAAAGAAAACATCTATTACGGCGCGGAATATCCAATGATATATTATACGAAAACATTCGTCCCCATCACAAATGTAAGACGTTGATATTACTATAACACTTCCGATAGATCTCCCTTCTCCTTCTACATATATAAGAGTGAGTGAGAGAGATTTGTAGTAATAAAACGAGAGTATATGTACAAACACTCTTCTAGATTATATTTTTATTGATCACTTGCTGATATGCGCCGTGATCGATGATTCATTCATTGTCTCTTTTTTATATTCATACGACAATTTTGGTTTGATCTTATTTGGAATTATTTAAATAATTCCAAATAAGATCAAACCACACCATACCGTGCGTGCGTTAAAGATAACTTTATGTTGAACTAAAGGAAAATTAGGTAAAAATAGTTCAAAAAATTCTCGGTGCTGATTTTTATGTATGTTTTAGAAAATATTATGAAAAATGTATAAATAACACTGTCGCACTCATTTCGGCGGCGGTAATTTACCAGACGCTTTAAAGTTTCCAAAATATCTAGCTATCGATAGACACCACCAGGTGAAGCATTTAGAAAATGTATGTAAATGGTTCCCGTGGACCTTTAGCACCTAATAGCAAAAAATTGGTCTACAATCCAATCTAGGAAGTATGCGTACACTCATAGCAGATACTAACACTACATTATTCTATACATTTCGTTTCTGAGAAAATAAGTAAGGTCTGGTGGCCCTGGGATCTTACTCTATAAACAAATAAACAGAGGGTCTGTGTTTGAACCAATACCACTACGATCACTGTGCGCAGCCATGTAAACTATAAAAACCGATTGAAATCGCTCATTTTGTCTCTATAACCACTGACCGAAGACATGGCTTGCTGTGACTAGGGTCGCGACTCTAGCCAGCTGTCGTCAGGATTGTGTTGTCGGATCCGTAAACTTGGCGATCGCTTGATTGGTACTTCTGCAGCAAAGAATGTGACTACGATTATGCCTGGCCGAAGTCAGACACATCTAGGGCTCAAGGTATGTTAATGGCAGAGACGATAATGCAGCTTAAATAGGCGTTACAATAAACAATAATTAGTACACTTATTGTTTCTCTATGTTATGAAATATATGGGCAACGGAACTACAGCCATTGCCAGGTTGTATATAACAATACCCGGGTTCCGGCAACAAAATATACCCGCTTTCCGTAAATAGTAAGGAATAACGTTCAGACATAAGGGCCGGTCTACAGTCACCTTACGGTAAGAAAGTAATTTGCTGTACCTTTATTACCATACTTATATACAGTTCGAAATAAACTGAATATTTGTACAAAAGCCTATGCTCAAAGACTTAAGGGTCATTTTTGATAAGCTCTTGTTTGCCTAGCTGTATATTTTAAGTTTGTAAAGATACAGTACAAACGTTATGGAGTGTTACCGACTGGTATAAAACATAACTAAAAGAGGATTTCTGTTATTACATACACATATTCGGCTACCAATCTGCTAAAGAATTTTGAACACTATGGCCTTTAAAGTCTTTTGTTTTTTTTTTTGTCATGAGTGGCAAACGAGCAGACGTATCACCTGATAGTAAGCAATTACCGTCGCCCATGGACACAAGTAACAACAGAGGAGTCACAAATGCGTTGCCGCTCTTTGGGTGAGAAAAAGGGATTGGAGGAGGAGTGGGATGAGGGAGAAGGAATAGGGTATGGGGCCTCTGGCACTCTCCCTAAAATAAAAAAAGGCAATAATATTGGTACTGTTACATTACGTCGGATTTCTGTGAGAGGGCAGTACTTCCCCGGTCGACCCGCCCCGTTCATGCTGAAATCAGCAAGGCTCTACTACCGATAAAAAGCCTGCCTTTTGGAATAGGCACTCATTTTGCTTGTCGATATTTGCGGTTTTATCAGAAATTATTATGACATCGGTTTCAGTTGTTGAGGCAGATAAATAAATACGAATGCGAGTTTTAGGTAAATTCGTTGCAATTTAAATTTTATAGATCTTTTACCCTGGTGTATAAAATAATATTTTATGTTATAATAGGCACTCAAAATATACATTTAAATAGATAAAAGAAAACTAGTATTTTCTTGATGTAAAGATTCATTGTTCACCTTAGTGCATATGAGGTACCGCCGAAAATGCAAGTGTCACGGCTATTCTGCTGGTAAAGGAACAGAAGTATAGAGACTCTCTAAATTTTTGTTTATGTACAATCATTACGTATATCCAAAACACATCACTCGCTAGAAGATATCAAATTAAAACTTCTTTTATGCATAGAGCTGAAACTTTCCTAAATAAAGCTCTTACGTTGCAATAGAAATCTAAAAAGTATAAGCTAAAAGCTAATCTAGAGCTAGAAAAGATTTTCTAGAAAGTTCGCGGAATTCTTTAGAAAGCTTCATAGTGACCCATTTTCCGAAGCACTTCGGTATCCACCTGAGCGGTGTTAGCCGGGTGTATCAGTCTAATCCGGTAAACAAGCTAACACGTAACCGGATCGATCCCGTTTGAACTGGATTACCGCGATGGCCACGCTGCGACTGCGACAAATTGACTTACATATCACCTACAAACACGATACTACACAGAGTTCACAACGTATAGAATAAAACGATTCGAATGATATACAGTTCAGTGCAGATTCTAATGACCGCTGTATTTTTTCTCAAGGTTAAAACAAACATAGACACACAGACCCTAATAACACCCAAATACAGCACAAACATTTCTGAATAAAACAAATTGCAGTCCTGTACAAAAATTCATATCGCAGTACTTGGTTCGCAAGTCTATGAACGAGCACCAAATGTGTCATCATTGTAATTATGAGCTGGCATTATAGGTATGTCATGTCTCCTATGGCATCTCATTGAATTGAGCTCCCTTTTCAGCTTGCACCTTTTTCATCCAGTGTCTGTCTGTCACACTGCCTTAGAAACCTAGCGGCTCTGGACAAAAAAAAACGTTTCGTTACCTTTACTATAGCTCAAATTCGTTACAAGAAACTTTTAAAATATTTTAGGTACAAGATTAAAATGGGGCGTTTAAAGGAAGACTGGACTGAAATCTTCAATAGTATTAGTTATTTATTTTACAAAATAAAAGATTATTCAAATAACGTACCTTAGGTACTATATTATAGTAACCTTAGCACAAATAAATAATTGAGTACGACGTAATTCCTTAAATGCAAAGTAATTTTTAAATAACAGCTCTATCCCTTTACTAACTCTATAATTGATTTCAATAGTACGAGGTGCATGTCTACGGCCATGTAACGGTGTTCTAGCAATTTGTAGCCCAATGTACACTGCAGGTAGCATTATCTGAACTAGGCTATATACCGAACTAGGTACGTGACACTACTTTCAATGATGACTTCATATTGACAAGGCAGTTTAACATCTGTTTATGGTTGAGGACATTAAACGGTTCTTCTATGAAGTAGGTTAGTTTGTACCGCTCGATAATAGTAAGTTATGAAATTTTAGGTCTTTTGCTTTCAATGTAATGGATTCGAACTAATATTATTCGTGATAAAATACCTAAAGTTTCTTAAAATCCTGGGGGTCGGCAAACCACGTCATCACGTTAATCCCAATGACTTCAATTTTGATATGCTGAATCAACATTTCACTGCCTTGTCCAATATTGATAGGACTACTAAAAAAAGCACTTTAGATTATCTTTCATGCCTACCAACCCCTAGTTATTCATCATTTGTCTTTAATCATTTCACCGATAGTGATGTTAAGAAGAACATAATATCAATCACTTCCAACGCAGTTGGTAGCGAGTTTCAGCCGTAATATGCTCCTTCCAATCCTCGATTTAATCCTGCCCATAATTACTCACATCCTTAATTACTCCCTGTCCAGTGGTCAATTCCCATCAAAGTGGAAGGATGCTCTGATAACTCCCATCCCGAAAACTCTTCATCCTTCATCGTTCTCTGACTATCGACCTATTTCTATCTTACCATTCCTCTCCAAAGTCCTCGAACGTCTCGTCCACAGTCAAGTCAACTCATTCCTAACTAAAAATAATCTCCTTAATCCATTTCAATCCGGTTTCCGTTCAGGTCATAGCACCGCTACAACCCTTGTCAATATTACGGATGACTTAAGGGCTGGTATGGAAGGCAGCTCACAATCCTGCATTGCTATTATTTATTTTAGCAACGCCTTCAATACAGTGGATTTTGACATTCCACTTAGCCGTCTTAGCTCCCTTAACATATCTCCTACGGTGACTGATTGGTTTCGTAGTTACCTGTGTGGCCGCCGACAACATTTACGCATTGAAAATTCACTTTCGTCTTGGAGTAACACTACTGTTGGCGTGGCGTGTTGTCTCCTTTACTCTTCGCAATTTTTATAAATTCTATATCAAATAATCTTCGCTCTTCCTATCACCTTTATGCAGATGATCTCCAAATCTACACGCAGTCGCCATTCGCACGATTATCACATTCTGTAGATACCATCAACAGTGATCTTGCACAGATTAGCAGCTGGAGTAAATCCTATGGACTTAAAGTGAATCCCTCGAAAACTCAGGTTATCGTTGTTGGTAGTTCGAGAATGATAACGAAGATCGACTGGTCTCAAATTCCTGACATTATTTTCAATGGCACTGTTATTCCCATTCAGGATAAAATGAAGAACCTTGGCTTAACTATCGATTCTACTTTTTCTTGGCGCTCGCAGGTCCAATAAGTAAGTCGTAAGGTGTTTGCTTCGGCAGGTTCGTTAAAGAGACTTAGGAATTTCCTTCCTACTGCCACCAAAATTGCACTTGCAAACTCTTTTCTCTCTCTCATCTCATCTCATCTCTCAACTCACCAAAATTGCTATTACCCATAATTGATTACGCAGATGTCAGCTATCCAGATCTTGCCGAAAACCAGCTTGAAAAACTTGAGCGACTTCAAAATCTCTGTATACGATTCATATTTGGATTACGCAAAAACGATCATGTCTCACAATTTCGAACTCAACTCAAGTGGTTACCCATACGATATCGCCTCACATTCTATCTCTGCTGTACAATATACTGTTTAACCCTTCAACTCCTTCCTATCTTAAAGGACGATTCGAATTCCTTCATGATACGCATAAGCGTTATTTAGGGTCATGCCGAAGATGCCAGCACATTCAACTGGATTTTATGATAAATCGTTTTGTGTCACTGCTGTTCGGCTATGGAATGCATTACCTTTTCATATAAGTCAGGCTCAGACGGTAACGAGGTTCAAATCTCTTGTCAAGGATCACTACCCATCATTATAACACTCCTTATATATAATTGATTTTATGTATGTATTATATATAATTTATGTATGTGAATATTATATATCAATGTATATAATTAAAGTATAGTCATAATTTACTGGTACACTTGCAACTACCATTTCTTTCCTACCAATAATCTCCATCCAAAGGTTGCCTGGTAGAAATCGCTGTTAGCGATAAGGCCGCCCGTTGTACTGTGCTTGTAAAACGATTCATTATGAAATGTCCTTTTATAGTGTACAATAAAGTATTTAATAAATAAATAAAAATAAATAAAGTTTGGTAAAATTTCGATTTTTACGAAAGTATAAGTTGATAGTAACTGTATAAATATATATGTCATTTTTGTTGCTGTATTATTATTTTTTTTTTATATATTTTTGTGACGTGTTTATCGCATTTGTTGATAAATATGAAATTTTTTTAGATGGAATAAGAATACTTATGAAACCCCGCGACATTTTACTTTGTTTAATTCAGTAAACGTTTGTAGTTCTATGATTGACAAGTTTTTGATAGATTACGATGCTACCATGAGACTGTCTATATTATAACAAAGTTCCTTATTATAGTATAATTCTCCTTCTCTATATTATTATGCTTGTAGTGCTAAATTCGCCGAGCATTGCTTAATGATACCTATTTAAGGCACTTAAAATAATCTCATAAGTCCATTGCCGCAACTTCGGTACATTAATGTTATCCAAATATATAAGGCAAACGTGTATGGGCAAGCCGGTCGCGGCCGACCTCGTAGGACATTCGTCAACCAAATTGGTGACGTTCTGAAAAACGGTAAGGTCCGAAGCACCCGGAACCGGCGAGCATGTATGAAAAGAGTAATGAATGTAGAGGAAGCGCGTGAGGTTTGTAAGGATAGAAGCAAGTGGCGTTCCGTTGTCTCTGCCTACCCCGTCGGGAAAAAGGCGTGAGTATATGTATATAATGTTATTCTTAAAGTTATTCCAGACAAGATCGTATTTCATCTAATTAATTTTCTAGCTTCACCAACTTTTGAGTCAGGGCTTCGAAATTTCGAAATAAATGATAAAATGTACGATTGACTCTTTAATCAAGCTCTATCCTAATTAAAGCCTACAGCAGACTTAGTCTATAAAGTTTTACATAGTAACAAAGGGTGATACGATTTGAAATGTTAACTTTATTTACAAGTTTCAACAAAAGCTGAGACGCCCTCTTTAATTTCTAAGACCTTACTTATTGTCACTAGATGAAAATCTTTCACCCGTGTGTGTTGCCAGTGATGACTTACGGATCAGAGACGTGGTCGCTCACTATGGGACTTATCAGAAGGCTCAAGGTCACTCAGAGAGCGATGGAGAGAGCTATGCTTGGAGTTTCACTGCGAGATCGAATCAGAAATGAGGAGATCCGCAGTAGAACCAAAGTCGCCGACATAGCTCTCCGGATAGCCAAACTGAAGTGACAGTGGGCAGGGCATAGGTAGTAAGTGCCTGAGTAATTAAACTTTTGTTTAATTACTCAGGTACTTACTACCAAAGTAGTATGCTAGATAGCAAAGATATTTGCAATTTATATAGTTTCAAAAAACATAATATAATATAATTTCTGGTACTATTGTTTCAAGCATTACCTCAAACATTATATTTCATTAACGAAAAAATCACCAATACGCTTTCAGAAATACAAAACCAATGGCATAACTCAATAAATTCGTCATTACATCGCTCGTAGCTGACACAGACAAAAGCAACACAATAATATATTAAACGCGTTCCCCAATTACTATAATTATCAAATTAATTGCATATTGCGATTCATTCAATTTAATCAAAAATGCTTAAAATTACAACGGAACAAAAACGCGTCATAATCGGGACATTGGTTTTAGTTCACGCAATATATTATCAGTTGTAATTTTTCAACTGTTTAAACCTTTGCCTTCACTATAGTGAGCTACTATTACTTAAAGGGAAGATAAGGGTATTGATATCACCTTGGTGCTACATACTGTTTTTTGAATTGCCTTAAACTTATTCACAATGTTATTTTACAGTTTTCAGTTGTGGTCATCGGTATTGAATTACCAAGCCACGAGTAATAAATTCTACGCAGCGAAGCCTAGTGGAAGGCAGCGAAAACCTGGTGGATATACCAACAGACTGCCATGGAGGGGGTATCGGGTTTGAATCCACGCCATACACCAATGACTTTTCGGAGTTATGTGCGTATTGAATTGTTAATTATCGCTTGCCCCGTGCCTCGGAGACTGTGTGTTGTTAAGCTGTCGGTCCCGGCTCTCATGCAGATCTTTGACAGTCGTCAGTACTTTCTAAATACACTAGTCTAAGCCATGGAATATCGCTATCCCTTCGGGTTGCGGAGGTCAGACAGGCAGTCGCAAGCTGGCATAATACTAGGAGGATGAGGATGATGATGAGTAATAAATTGTATAAATTATGCATACGGCGGGCGGGCGAAATAAAGAATGAATGGTTAGATATGGCGAAATGTATTTTAATTTAAATGAATCTTTTTAAATATTCATACATATACTCACGCCTTTTTCCTGTCGGGGTAGGCAGAGACAACGGAACGCCACTTACTTCTAGCCTTACAAACCTCTCGCGCTTCCTCTACATTCATTATTCTATTCATACATGCTCGCCGGTTCCGGGTCTTCGGACCTTTGTCGTCATGTCAGCCTAGGGACATCAACTGCTGGGCATAAGCAATGCTAAGTAGTATTTTCTCTAAGCGTTAATATAATTATTTTATATAGAGTTCTTTCAACAGCTTATATTGGGCATAAAAGTACTTGTAGAGGGGAAAGTTATAAAAATATTGATCAGGCTATATGAATAGGGTTGTTTCCAACTAGTCAAATCAAGCACTTTTAATGAAATGTCAAAAGCTACCTTTGCTATGGCTTTTGTATGAAATAAGACCTAATGACGTCATAGTATTTGCTGTCAAGTAGAATACTTATTATCAAAAAAATACGATAAAAATGTTAAATAAAGTTTTAACATTAATTGATGAATAAAACTACTATTATTTTCACATGTTTCACTAGATAAAAATACTGATATAATTTATTTCACTTGCAGAAAACTTCCTACAACCTATCGCTTTTTATATTGCGTTGCCACCGATACGGTGTAAACCTACCTTTACTTAAGATGGTATAATAACATTATAATTAATAGCAGCGCAGTGCAATGCGAGAGTTGCTGAGTATAAATAAAACATGCATGGATTCCCGTATTGCTTTTAGTTGGATGAATAAATTATATACGCAATCAGATTATTTTCGATCGCAATACCAGATTAATTATTAATTAGATTATTTTTAAATTATTTGTAAGTTATAAATGCAATTGTATTAAAGTTTAATTGTATTTTTTGCACATAAATGAGTTGGTTTCGAAATACTCTGCGACGTTTTTAATATTTGTTTTTAGATTTATGGAATTAATCTTGGTATCGGTGCCTTTCTAAATATTAATTACGATGATTTATTACGTACTTGATAAAATACTCTTTATTTTTAGAAATATTTGCGATTTTATTTCAAATAATAAAAAAATTTAGTAAAAAATACGCTTTAGCATGTATAAAAAAATATATACCCACCTGTAATTTCATAGACATGCATACCTCACTAAAGTAATAATGTATGGTACGATTGATCTATAATTCTCTTCCTTATATTAAATCAAAAGAAAGATATGCGCTCGTCTGAAATGAGAGAAGGATGGTGGCTTACTAAGCACATAATTTAATTTATTTATATTAATTGTATGAGGTTCTTTATTTGTTCAATCAAAACGGCATATCTTAATATTATAATACAGACTTTTGTACACTGCTGGAATTATTCCTCTCCCACTTTGCGACAAAGTAGTATTTGTGAGTCAAAAGGAGGATTTGGTCACTATACCGCAATCCAAGACAGATTGGTATAGGGCTTAATAAATCGAATATATCAAGATTATTTGTATACGTTGGCATCTATAATGATATGCATATATCATTTACATTTAATCGTACCATGTATGGACTATCACAAAACGACACGTTTTTTATTTATATCTGCTTACGATCAGATTCTCGCATTTATCTGAATATAATTACTTAAGATAATAATTATGTCCTCTAGACCGCCAGAAACTAGCCAACTGTGCGGGACATGTTATAGTGCCCAAATGTGTGCGCAAACACACCGCACTGACGATTCCCTCACTCTCATAGTCCGATGGGATGCCATAAGCGACATGACCGGAGAGAGATTGGGCGCAGGACCAACGGCTTAACGTTCTTTTCGAGGCCCGGGGGTGTAACACCTCCATTTCCCTGACTCCGGACTTCTAGTGGATAATTATTCTTAACAGAAAAACGCAATACCACTTTTTTTCGACCCGGGAATCGAAATCGAGATCTCATGATCCGCAGTCTACGCTAACGCAGGACCACAGAGGTAGTCATTCTAAGGTACCAGTGTGCCCCTAGCCTACCGCATCGTATTACTACGTAATACGAAAACATTTTTGTTTGATGTTTGTTATACTTAATGTTGATTCCCCTTTCTGCTTCTGTCCGTTTATTTGATATATAGAGGTTTTATTAATATTTTCTTCCCGTTTCCTTTGTGTGAGAGCCAAACAGTATTGCTAAGGTGGTATAAGAATATTTGACTGTTTGTACGTTATTTTATTAATTTTTTATTTATAGACTCACGCCTGTATCCCCGAAAGGGTAGGCAGAGGTGTAATATTACACCCACGTTTGTACGTTAATGTATCAGTATTATTATAAACGTTTATTGGTCTTGTATACGATATGTTTTCGTTAACAAGTGGTTAAATTGAAATTAGTTTTTTTTGTTGATAACTTCCTCCGTGGTTCAGTGGATAGCATATGCGACTGCTGATCGGAGGTCTCGCGTTCGATTCCCCGGGTCGCAAAAGTGTTACTGGGTTTTCCGAATTCTCAGTAGCAGCACGGAGTCTGGTGATATGCCCGGTAACGGCAATAGGTTCGCCCCCTATTACGTGGGACCTAAAAATTCATGGCGAAGTGTGGGTGTAGTATTACACCTCTGCCTATCCTTTTGGGGACGCATGAGCGAGTCTATAATAACTTTATAGGGATCGAAACTTATGCGGATGAATTTGTGGGGGACCGCAAGGTTGCCTGTGGAAGTGTATGGAAGTAATTAAGATCTTAAGTCCTTGTATTTTTATGATGCATAATATTTTGGTAAAAGAAGCAATTAGACCTATCTGTTATAAAAGTTAATTAATTGATTTTCACAATCAGCCTCGGCAATCTGTATTAATTTAATTATAAAAAAAACTTTAAAAAACAATGTTATGAATTTGAAGTTTGTAGTTATTAACAATTTTAAATAGTCTTTCTTATAAAATCCTTACAAATAATAAGACCAAACCAGAACTAAAACTAATATTTCAAAGTTATATTTACCCAAACCAAGTGTTTTGTTAGCATCTGAAGAAAAACCAAACAATAGGGGAGTCATATTAGCCAAGATTAACTTACGAGTCTAGAGTATCAAAGGGTTGAATCAACTTTAGTTACAAAGGGGAACTCTTATATTCTTTAGTCAGGGTTTCATAAAATCAGGTGCTTTGCGAGGCTAGCCAGCTTTTGAATATATATTATTATAAAACCAATATTATAATGCTGTTAGTTTAATACTGAAAATCCGATTTTGGATTTAGTAATATTTATACCTATATAAGGGCCTGTGCAAACCACGTTTTTTAAACGCGCCGTCGACGGCGCACTTTTATGCTACAGAGCAGTTTGTTGTCATTTGTATCGATACAAACGCGCCGGACCGGCGCGTCTGTATCGATACACACATTGTTAGTATAGCGTTTGCTCAGATTATTAGAACAAAAGGCAGATGGAGCGCATTCATCAAAGTGAGGCACGTTGACAGCTAAGTGTGCGTGACATTTGGCGACTGCACTGTACGGACACGAGCGTCTATGTGCGTGTAAAATTGCCAGATTATGAATAATCTCCCACTCATCATCCCAGCCTTTAACAGTCCACGGCTGGACTAAGACTCTCCTTTGAAAGGAGGAATTGGCCTACTATACCACGCTGGCCGAACGGGTTGGTGTAGAGTTTGTATCAAGTTTTCCTTCTCTTACAGTGCTGTTCTCTGCATAATATGCTCCCTCCGTTGCCTCTTACGATACCCATGGGATGATATGGGGTGGTGACATTCCGTATTCTTAATCCGTCACCCAATCTCCCACTATTTTGCACATAGTTTTGTAATGTTTTCATGGAAGTTATATACTGACATTAGTTTGCGGTCTTGAATAATTTACTGTATAACTGCAATAGATTTCATTACGTATAATATTCATGCATCGGAGTCAGTGAACATTAATGAAAGCGACGTACACTATACAGTTGAATATAGATCAATTCTCTCACCCGTGTAAAGGTATTCATAAATCGGCAAAATTTTACACACACAATAAACACAATAAAGTATAAATATTATGATTTGTAGACAACACTAATTTTACTATTAAAAAAAATTTAATATTAGAAGCGCAAACTCATGGATATGATTGTTTATTCTGACCATTGCAAAGTACGGTTCTCAAACCTGGTCACCTACCCAGCTTCACAGGTCACGCCTAGGGGTCTGCCAAAGAGCCATAGAGCGCTGCATCCTGGATCTTAAACTTAAAGACAGGATACGGAACACCGAGCTGCGTTCTAGAACAGGCATCAAAGACCTGGGAAGAAATTCTGCCAGTCTCAAATGGAACTGGGTGAGCAGCGTCAGCCGTATGTACGAGGCTCGTTGGGCAAGAGTATCAACACTGTGAGTACCAGAGGATAGACGACGTCGCCGAGGCCGGCTACGAAACATGTGGCGAAATGACCTAGACGCCTACCACAAGAGCTGGCTTGAGATTACGTGCGATAAGCATACCTGGAAAGATTTGGAGGAAGCCTTTGCCCAGGAGTGGGACAACGTAAGCTATTAAAAAAACGAATGGCTGCAATCAATAATTTCTGTTTCTACACATGAATATTTAGATCGTATAGGGATCGAACCCAAAACAATGTATACATATTGGAAAGCCTATAACAATATTTACTAATAAAGATATATCTAAAATATACTTTTATAATATGTTAATATATTTTTCATTAACATGACAATTCTTATTAAATATTACACAAATCAATTGACCAGTTCATTTTCCATAATACAGGGAAAACGGCGTCGACGTAAACTGGCAACACTTACACATTTTTTGCAGAAATACGAATTTTATCGAAATTAAATTATGAAACAGTCAAATAATCCATAGATAACTGTGAAAAGATATTCTATCTTTCTGTTTTTGCTTTTGGAAACAACTTTTACAATGTTTAAAAACGCATGACGGCATTTTATGAATTTAAAAGTTGAGTTGATCGGGACTCGTGAACTGTACGATGCTTCGTTTCGCACTGAGCCGGATTTTTATTCGCTTTTCAATTTGTATTTGCTTTAGTGGCCTCACGCAACTGTTCCGCGTGCTCCATATGATTCTTGTTCTTTAATCTGAGAGCGTCTGTATCGCTACACACGCGCGTTTGAATTTATACAGGTGTGCAATGGTGTACAGGACGCGTCTGACTTGCGTGCGTATCGCGTCTGTATCGCTACAAACGCGCGTTGACGGCGCGTTTAAAAAACGTGGTTTGCATATGCCCTAACTGGCCTATATCGCATAATTATGTGAAAATGAAAGGTTTATACTTGTTATATTTGTTTCGGCGTTTAGGCATGTGTTACACTAGTCATGGTCACGAGATGACTGATGTCCTGTAGCCAGTATTCGACTGCACGGTAGGCGTAGTGGTTTAAGCGGACGCCTCACCGCTTGACACTGCGCCGAGTGTTGTGGGTTCGATCCCCACACGAAAAACACTTTGTGTGATTCATAAATTGTTGTCTCGAGTCTGGGTGTTCATTGTGTCCGTTAGTTGTATGTTTGTAAAGTCCCCCGCGACACAGGATTTAGTCCTAGTGCGGGAATTGTCTTTTTAAAAACAAAGAAAACAAAAGTATGGGGGATACTATAATAATAAAATCACATTAATTTTAAATCTTCGATTAATCAATTAAGCTCTACTATTCAGTTGAACAATAAAAATATTTTACCGTAAGTATTATTTTATATGATTCTTCACGCCAGAATTTCTTAAGTAATTACTCAAAAAGCTCAACATTCTTTATTTAATCCGCTCACTTTAAACAAGGAGTAAATCGCGAAAAATAGGCAACCCTTCCACCGTCCGGGGCGAAAAGCTCCCTTTAAATATCGCGTTACTTAAATTGTGTTTCGTAGAATCAACAGTTACGTCGAAACCTACTAACGGGCGAAGGAACCTTAAGAATTATGAAATAGTTGAGAATTTACTTAATTGGCGAGTACTGCAGCTTGGCTTCGAATATTCTTCGAGACTGTTAGGGTTGTCAGGTTATGTTATCTCAGTGTAAAACTGACCTCTAGTTGTCTTTGCCATGGACTTTGAATACTAAGTCGGAGCTTATGGGTCGATACATATATATAAAAAAATACTTGTAATTAATTAGATCCATGAATTTTTAGGTCCCACGTAATGGGGGGTGAGCCTATTGCCGTTACCGGACACATTGTCAGACTCCGTGCTGCTACTGAGAATTCGGAAAAACCCAGTAACTCTTTTGCCCGACCCGGGAATCGAACCCGGGAGCTCCGATCAGCAGTCGCATACGCTATCCACTGGACTACGGAGGCAGGCATGGTGAAATGTGGGTGTAATATTACACTGCCTATCCCTTCGGGGATTTCAGGCGCGAGTCTATAACAAAAAATATATCCGAGAGAGCTTTTAAAAAGTCAAGAATTGCCTTCAAGACGGTTTATTTTCAACCAAATCTTATGAGTAAATATTATTAGGGCTAAACTTATCTCTACCGGTCTTATTACTAAAAGTGGTTATATTACTGTTAGTAAATAAATACCTTTTACAAACTTAACCAACAAGTCATTATTCCTTTTGGTATTTGTCTAGGTAAACCATTTTTGTAAAAAAATCTCTAATATCTAGCCAGTTGCTGGACGATTCGCTTCGTAGAAAATCTAATATTCAATCAATTGTGGGTAGACTAAAGGCTGGATCTCTAGATGCGTTCTCCGAAATGGGCCATCTATACGCGGTATCAATATGCATTAATTTGAATCGATCGTATAATTCTGGGAATACTGGAGGCACTTTGCGCTGATTATATTCAATGAACTTTACTTTAAATTGGTAGTGCATTTGATTTCGCGGTATAGCTTTGCTATAGACTCTAAAAGGGATTTATCAATTGGTGTATCCATTCAATTCTCAGTACATCATATAGAATTGAAATTCAGGAGTTAGTAAATTGAACAGAAAAGCTTGCGAAAAAAATAATTCTCACAAGTTTATCTTACATGGCATTCCTAGAAACTAGATCACCTAAAGAGTTCTATGAAAAATGTTTCACAACAATTCTACGAATTGTTGTCTCATATGGGTATCAGAACGAGTGTATTTTTAAACCATAAGTAATTCAATTATTGCAAAAGTGATTTAATTTATCTAAGTGTTAAACTTATACCTATTAAACGAACATGACTTTCACAAGTGCGCCAACCCTTTAATCTTCAGTAATAACAAACTTGCGTTAGTTTCAAGTGGTGAACATTTTTACCCACCACTTAAGAGGTTATATTAAATTCTGAGGGAAATGTAGATGTTAAATAGTTTGGTGTAAACTTCGATATTAATTTGTTTAATTAAGCGTGCGGCGCCTTTTGATTTATTGATTAACTGACTTCAACATTGTTTACATTGTTGATTGTTGCGGATTAGGATTGTTCTTCTTTAAAATCTCCAATTCCATGGCAAAAGTCCATATTACGTGTTTTTTATAAGGATTCAAACAACAAAATTAAAAAGCGCGGTGTACGTAACAGACTGCCGAGACGATGGTCTCGGGTTCCATGCCCAGGTACCCCGGGCACACACCTCTGACTTTTCGAAGTTATGTGTGTATTATAAATGTTAATTATCACCCGCGTAACAATGTGCCCGGTAGATGGCAATAGGCTTGTCCCCTATTACATTGGGACCGAAACATAACTGGCGAAGTGTGGGTGTGTGAATAAAAGGCATTAACTTATGTTATGTCAAACAACAAACGCAAAAAAAAACACACACACACGGAACAACCATTTGTGGATACATGTGGCGAATAAAGCAATATATGGCCGGTCTCAATATACGATCTATACATGGATTTAGAGATTAGAGATACATGTTTGACATATTCTGTATGCACTGTAAGAGAAGGAAAACTTGATACAAACCCTATACCAACCCGTTTGGCCAGCGTGGTATAGTAGGCCAATTCCTCCTTTCAAAGCAGAGGCCTAGTCCAGCAGCGGACTGTTAAAGGCTGATGATGTAATAATAGACCTCAGTATTTTGGTTACAAATTCCATACGTAACCGTAAATGAGACTGATTGATTACCACTGACTGTTGTGCTCCTGATGGCTTGATATTTCTCACTCCACGCTACATTTGCAAAAATGGATTATAATTTTTGGTTACTATAATAATTTTACAAATAAATATTATAATATATTATAAGCACAAATATAAGTATTTATAGATTTTATTACATAATTAATTAAACAATACATTATAACGTTATATTACAGTTGAATACAGAATTATACACACCCCTAGGCAATTTATCTAACGATGTAAACAACAGGTGCACAGACTGCACAGACAATAAAATAGTAATCAAGTCTAACCACTTACATATTTCTTGAATGAGACATTAAAAATATTTCCCCGTTCGTCCCGTCACGAGCGCTAATTGGCGACAATCGCAAAAAGTCGCAATAATCCGCGACGCATTTTTCGTCTAATCGCCGCAATGGACCATTTAGTTAGCCGTACGGTTAACTTATGTGCGGCGAATTAATCGCGGGTGTAATTGCAAATGACGCCGACATAAGTGAAGCATTCCGGAATAATCCTGCGGGGGTTATCTTGGGAGTGATAGAAATATGTCGAATGATGCGTTGTTTTCAAGCGATTCTTCCAATAGGCACTATGTACTAATTTAGCTACCATGCTTCAATGTATATTGTTAGTGTACTTTCTCAATTATAGCAAGGTCACTTGAAAAATTGAGTTGAACTCTAAAAACCATAATCACCTAGGGTGTTTAAAAATGTTTATGAATATAAACATCTAGGCTATTTAAGACGTTTCAATACACATTCAAATTATTATTTAATTATGTTCACAGTAATAAAAAATAATTTACTATGAAGTTCATAATTCTTTCATTTGCAAAAAAAATATTACTTGGAGATTTTGTCAAATAATTATTGGGATGAAAATATTTATTTCAAAATGTTACTGCGAGTGAAAATGACAGCTTAATTAACGGTCCCCCCCCTCGGATCTCCACCTTGTCGTGGTGGGGGGGCTTAGTAACCGTGGATTGCTCACCCGCGGTGAAGCAAAGAGGGATCCAGGAGGGGACGCTCCGCGTGGGCTTGGAGGGGCCTGCGCAGGATGCGTCCAACGGTGCGGGTGCGGGGGACAGTTTTGTCTGTCCCTCGCAGTCGGGTGCGGTCGCGGGAGGAGAGGCGTGTCGGTGTTGCGTTGCCGCGCGCCCTATCTCCCGCGACCAAATGGGGGCGCACCATTCGATGCGTCGCGGTGGGGCCGCAGAGGAAGAGGAGATGCGGTGTTGCGTTGCCGTCCTCCCTATCCTCTGCGGCCGCTGGGCGTTTTGGCGGCGGAGTCCAACACCTTAATCCGTCGCCAAGGGGGTTTGTTCGGGGCCCGCCTGACCATCTGGCGGGCCAATACCCGTCGGAGGGTGGTGACGAGTGCTTTGGTGATGCCCCACCCTCCGACACACGGGTACATGGCGGAAGTCGAGGTGGTTTTTAGTGGAAACACCACATACTGCGGCTCTCATTTCCCCCAAGAGTCGGAGATCCGAAGGGATTTTCCACCTCGTAAAACAAAAAAAAAAGAACTTAATTAACGGTCCCCTCTATGGGATCTCCACCTTTTCGTATCAGGGGGCTCAGTAACCGTGTGTTGGACACCCACGGTGAAGCTAAGAGGGATCCCGGGGTGGACGCTCCGCGTGGGCTTGGAGGGGGCCGGCGCAGGATACGTCCAAGGGTGCGCATGCGGGGGACAGTTCTGTTTGTCCCTCGCAGTCGGGTGTGATCACGGGAGGAGAGGCGTGTCGGTGTTGCGTTGCCGCGCGCCCTATCTCCCACGACCAAATGGGGGCGCACCATTCGATGCGTTGCGGTGGGCCGCAGAGAAAGAGGAGATGAGGTGTTGTCAGGTTGCCGTCCTTCATATCCTCTGCAGCCGCTGAGTGTGTTGGCGGCGGAGGCCAATACCTTCATCCGCCGCCAAGGAGGTTGTGGCCTTCGGGCTATCCACCGGGGTGCCAGGGTAGAATACTAACGCGACCCCCTGACACCCCAAAATGGCGTGGACGTATGCGCTGTGCTTTAAGTGGTTATTACAGCCTTGCGCTCCAGTCGTCGAGTCCCACATACCCATATAAAAAAAGTTTAATAATAGGTCTCCTTTCATTTGCAATTAATGAAGAAAGACTAACTAATTGAACCATTATTCTGGTAATAGCATTATACTTTAACATTTGTTGTTGAATAGTTTGAATATGCATTTTTGTTCAAGTTTTAAATATTGACAATGTTGCTAAAAACAACATAATTACAAAGGCAATATAATGTATACAATTTGAAATTAAACTGCAGTTTACGGATTTTATCGCGATGTATTGGTTTCACTAAGTTATTACATTTGAAACGAATGATTTAGAAACTACATTTTTTTATTTATTACTAGCCGACGTTTCGAATTCTTTTCAGGATTTATGTTCACGGCAGACTGAGGTGATATTTGGCGTTTTCTTGAAATGAAATCTGACTTGTACAATTCGCTTATCTAATGCTAATGTGTATTACGCCAAGCGGTATGTAAAGCTTAGTGTTACCAATATTTATAATTTCTCCTGCGCGGTTATGAAATCACAAGAATTTTCGGCGCAGGCTAGGCACGATGCCCACTGAACCCATTGCAACATCTGTGCAATTTTGCAATCAATCGCCGATGTTTGGACTGGTTTTACAACGATCGTGGTCGTGGAGGGCCTGATAACAGCTCAGCGCCGTCCTTGTGAAGTATGGGTTTGACAGCTATCTACTACCCTACCTACTAGCTACCCTCGCTTGTTTTTCATTTTCGTTTTTAAGGCACTGTCAGTATTTCAACACTCTATACTAAATACTCGTCATCTGTATTGTTCGACAAATATCTCTCACTTACATCATAGCCCTCCAGTTCGTTGTCCGTTGCGCTATCTGTCGGACATACTCCCATCATCAAAGTACATCGCTATTCTGTCAGTGACCGCGGCACCCTTGCACCGAATACTTGGCATATTTCTATTATCTCAAAACATACATCTACACACACGATTGAAAGAAATTGGTTTACATCTCTTTTTTTTTTGCAATTTTATATGATGATGCCACTGTTGAACTTGGTAATCGCTTAATAGACAAGCCTATTAAAAGGAAAGTTGTCGTCTGATGTCATTGTTAAAGCTAGCTACATTGCTATTATTTATTAATTATATCTGCAAGGTACAAGAATGTACATATACTACATAATTATTATGTATAAAATGTTAGACTTAATATCATTTACCTTATCAGATTACCTGTAAGAATTAGTCAGGGGTAAGACGAATAGAATTTATACTAAAAAGAACCTTAAACTTACCACTTCTAGCCTAGGATGTGATACGGATAAATAAGAAATAAAAGCTATTTTAATGATCTTATCTGTGAAGTATTCTAGAACGTATGAATAAATAGCAAGGCGAAATTTCGTGAACTTTGTATGTGAAGCACGACGAAAAAGCTAGTTCATATACGTATACAATATTAAACTCCTGTCTCAGCATATCTCAAACAGCAATATCATACATAAAATTTCGGAAATAGAACATAATATGCTCGCAATTGCCAGGTAATTTTAACGGACTCTATCTAAGTGTCAATTCTGGACTTAAATTTAATTGATTGTTGTATTTTTTTATTTGAACGCCTACGTGGTCCAGTGATAGCCTATGTGTCTGCTGATCAAGTGGTCTCAGGTTCGATTGATATATTGATATGAGTTTTTCAGAATTCTCAGTAGCAGCACGGAGTCTGACAATCTGCCCGGAAATAGGCTCGCCCCCAATTACGTGGGACCTAAAATTCATTACATGGCGAAAGAACAATGGCAAAATTTGGTCTGGCTTTGTTGTGGCGAACTTAAACTTCATATGAAAACAAATTGTTTTTTTTATCTACGATTTTTAACATTTTCACTTTGTCCTGTTAAAGCTGGAGTATTTTATGATGATAAAAAGCATTCCAATTGATTACGAATACTTTATTATTTGAATGTTGCCATAGACAATGGTGTGACAGGAATAGACGTGAGTACTATATCCGTATCGATTATTAAATAAGTAATCGATCCGATCGACCTTTATAGAGTTGGTTTGGTTTTAAAATGCAGTTATTTAATATTTAATCAACATTATATCAATAAACTAATATTTCTGAAGCAAAACAACGTTTAAATCAAATTAAAACGTCACAGTCGTTTTAATTTTGTACTTATCGATTTCACATTAAATCGATTTAAAATATGCAGCTCTGCTTATTTTTTTTGTTACTGTACGCTTCAATTTAATTTCAGACATTTTGATGTATGGAGATCTGCCATTGGCCTTTGTATTGTATTGGATTCTTAAGTGTTTTGAAATGTAGATTGTGGAACGATTTAAATACTTGCCTGATTAATTTAATTTCCAACTGAGCCATAGCAAAGCATGGTCCATTTCCATTTCATATACAAGATTAAATATCCATACCTATATATACCCATAATAACCTGCCCATCCTCCTTATCTGTAATAAGGTCAGCCATAATATGCCCATATTACTATTTAGTGCCCATAACGCTCTCCTCATGCCATTACAAGGGCCATGTGGAGTCAACTCGAAAAAGGTCGCTACCTTATTGATTAAAGGTGGCGAGGGTTGCCAGACCAATATTAAAGGTGGTCCGTGTTGTTATGGTCCGGGGTCATCGTAGGTCGTTCTGTTGAAAACGTAGAAATGTATTTTTATTTTTGTAGTACTAATATTCTGCTAGTTGGCTACATGGCTCATATAGGTAAAGATTTCTGTTTATTTTGTCTAAAACGATAACTTGCTGCTTCTTGCTTAACATTTAGCAAAAATGCTTTTCATACGTAAATATCTTCAAACCATAATACTTAATATATCACTTACCTATGTCGATGTTGAATGTACTTTTTCCCACTATCATGGTGTTATTTAGATGACATGTTGTAACCGTGGCGATTAGAATTGCCCGTCGGTGGCGCCTTTGACGCCAGTTACTGTATTACTCTCGCTGTGTTTGTAGACTTTGCTTTAGAGAATATTCTACAAACATTCCAAAGAATCCATCCCAGTTCCAAGCCGTCAGAAAATCCTTGCAGCAATCGCTTTACACCGTTAATTTGCTGAAATTAGTTCCTCCAATGGTAATGTCACTTCACAGAAGGGCTCAAACGGATTTGTCGTAGCTACGCTTCTACGCGTTTCAGTTAATAGACGGCTATAGTGCCATGTTCGCAGTGTTTGCTAAGATCAAAGCAGTGATTTGGCTTAAGGGCCAAAACTGATGCATGACGAATGTGGTTAGGCTTCATTTGTCTTGAACTGTGACTGTGTTTATTGATATAACAAAGAGGGTTTATTATGGGTGTGTATTGTGCGTGTTGGTTAGCTTTTTTCGTCTTACTAGTTTATTTTACCATTGTGGAATGCACTTTTAATCTTATGATGGTGCAATGGTTGAGAGCGCTTCATCAGTGTTATGCGTCAGTGTCGTGCATAGTCGTATATTGAGAAAATCAGACATGGATTATAATAATATGGATTCAAATATTACTTATCTAGGTATATATTCAAATCACTCACTACTGGGAGAAGGAACGGAAGTTAGCTGTATCTCTTACCAAAAGAATTGTTATTTTATGTTTACGTCCATTGAAGCAATAGAGTAGGAATTCTCATTTCGTTCTAAAAGCATGTCGTTGTATAATCAATCAAAAAACACCATTATGCAAAAGTAAAGTGTCCTTTAGCTCTAGTACACAAAAACAGAAGTCTTACAAAGGAGACGCGAAGAACTCCCATAATAATACCCGAATAATAATATAATATCGTATTATTTGCTAAAGTATTGTGGAAAACATAAAAGGCTGTATTTTTGTTTTTTTACCTACGTTTTACGTCAGTCTTCATTCTGAGGTTGAATTCCCAAGCGAATTAGGAACGGTTTTCGACCGAGCACTGACCTCTATAAACTAGGGATTGATTTTAAGGGTCTAGAATTGCTGAAGGTCTTGTTTTGACCTTTGGTTTGTCACATAACTCACTGAAATCCCAATCTACATGTTTATGTGACAGAGATTTATGATATAATTACTAGGTAGTATTTGCTTTGCGTTTGTATAACGATGGATACGATATGATTAAATAAATAGAAGGTGTTTCACTTTTATTTAAAACATAAACCTGGCCTAGTCATCGACACACAATGAAGAGTTCCGTAGTAGCCCTTATGCTCCAAGGATAAATAACTCGATCATAATAAGTATGTATAATTATATATCTCGATCATAATAATATAAGTTTAAGTTGATCGATAATTTTTCGTTCATTAGTAAGATTTATTAAGCCGTTATAATTTTCATTATATGTATGCTAAATACTACGAAAATAAAAATAAATCAGTCAAAATGTGTCCAAAAAGGCATGTTTGGCTGTGCATAGGGGGGATTAGTGCCTACGCTTGTGTGTTAGTGAAAGTTGGGTACGGCAGAAGCGGCGTGAAAGTAGAATTAATGCTGTAGAAATGAGAGCACTGACAAGTATATGTGGTGTGTCTTGACAGAGGAGTATAGAATTGGGTGATAAGAAAATGTTGAGGGGTAAAAGCAGATGTAGTGACAACCATCGAGACAGGTATGCTATGATGGTTTGAACACATGGTGAGGATTGATGACGAAAGACTGACCAAGCAGATATATAAGGCAAGTATGAATGAGACCGGAGGAAGGGGAAGACCGAGCCGGACCAGATTGAAGACATCCTAAAAAAGGACAAATTAGAAGTACCCTTAACCGAAGAGCATGCATGAGAAATTTTATGAGAGTGAATGAATCAAGAGAGATATGTCAGGATCGTTACAAATGGCGTTTTGCAGTCTCTGCCTACCCCTTTGGAAAACAGGCGTGAGTCTATGTATGTATGTAAATTGCAAGCGTAAAGAACATACCTACTTAAGATAATTAGCTTTCATACTATACACACATACAAAATTACTCACAGATTAATCTATACCACAATATAGTTAAAATTTATTTAAACAACAACTTAGGTATGACATAAAAAGCTGTCCGCAAAAAAACTACCCTCATCTCCAAAATATGAACCAGCGAGTCGTACGTAAAAGTCAATAAATCTCCACAAGGGTGGAATGTTTGCTGTGGCCATAAAATAATCTCATGGTTTCCGCCACTGGCCGCCCACATTGGCTGGCTAATATAAATTCCTCTCTCTTGTACGAGTATGTCGACATATTGAAAAATAAGTAATGTATTTGCGGGCTATCTTCTTTGAATGTTTCGAATAACTTGGAAAAATTTAATAAAATTCTAAGTAAAAATTTGTATTGTCGTTTGGGGATAACATATTTTCTAAACCGACGTATTAGTTACAAAATGAGCTAGGTACTATGCGGTTATTGCAATTTTAGAGAGCTTGCAATTGGTCCAACAATTATGTAGCTGCCAGTACAAGAGACTGATTTGATACGCTGTCGCTGATAGTACTGAAAATGTTTAAGTACACTGAAGCGACTAGATACCGGATTAGACCAATGCTAGAGCAAATCAATGTCCATAAATAGTCTTCGATTGTCAACAACCTTACTAAACCGGTGGGTGTCGGATAAAACAGTGGTTTACCTCAAATATGTCAGGTACCGTAATTAAAATAAACTTGTATAATGTTATCTAAACATATAAATTAATATATTGTCACTCAGTTTGATATTAACGCGTGAACTTCGCTTCCACGATGTATTGTTATCGGACAATAACACAGCGTGATACTTGCGTGTGTCAGAATCAGGGAAGCTTCCTATAGTGTAGAGACAGTTTTGATAAATAAAAGAGACAACTATCAAATCATACTTTCATTTATTCAGTTTGGCACAAGGATATATCTTTAGATTACGTCGTGATTCTACATTTACATTTACAGCCCAGTTCGCAAAGCAAAGACATAGAACCAAGAGAAAGAACGGGCAATAAAACTCTTGATCATTCTTTTCAATAACTATATATAATAATAATTAACAAACAGTGGTACAGCCAATTTATATCAAATATCAATGTTGTGGGTAGTTTTATATTACTAGAAAGGTCTGTCTTACAACAGAACATAGTAAGCATTATTTAGCATCAATACAATTTACTAAATGTTTACCACAGGTATATACCTAATGAATCTCATTGATACGACTTGATCCACAGTATATTATTCTATCCTATATTACAATCTATAATATCTCACAAACGATCAAACTACCCACAACACAATATCAATAAGATAATGATTACACTATCTTACATTGTTTCCTAGATGATGAAACAAAAGAACAAGCAACACAGAATATTGGAACACAGTGGCAATTAAATAGTCAGAACCATATCGAACCTGAGCCGTCGTCGAAGGAGAATAGGACGAGCTAGCCGAGCCTGTCGACTTATATAGGTACACCTTATTTACACGTTTGACAGTTTAACTGTCAAACGTCATGTCAGTGTCATTTAGTTGCCACTATCCTCTTACATATTATGTATAAATACTTGGATATCAGTAATTTCAGCCCAAAGCCTAGATATTATTACATATCTCTCACGGCCAGACTGACAATTACTTCGTCCTCGAAGTACAATAAATTAAATAACACTTTACTAAACAATCGCCCGACGGGCGCCCTGTATTATGTAACAATGAATTCTTACCATATTGATTAAAGCCATCTAAAAACTATAGTATCGTTACGTCCGCTACGGCTATACTGACTTACGTCGTCATCTAAGTAAGTTCAATTATAAGAATAGTATCACAACAACAATCCATTTATACGAAACAATTACACAAAAATAAACTGGACTCATATTTACACTAATTACGGTTTCATTTTGCGAGTCTAGAAATAAGTTCTGTGTCAGCGGCTTTGATACCATTGTTACAAATTGTATTTACTATTCTATGAAGGGATCATTAACATTCACAACACACATGTAACATAGAAGTACAGTTTAATTTTACAATATTACACCACTGCATTATCCATCCACAAATTGACAAAAATAATATAGTACAAAGGGAGCCACTACGAAGCATAAAAATTTAAGTAAAGGTTTTAAGAATAAAAAATTAAAATAGGTAATTCTGCTTATGGCTGATAAATAAATGAAATAAAATAAATAATTTAAATTCACAACCGAGTTAAATAATTAAATTCGATTTCACTAATTTACATGTATACAGGTACCAACTTGTATGATAACAGTAGTGTAATACTAGGACAATACTTTCATTCTAATACACTCATTGCCATTGCCTTTCCTTTCACATTAAATAGATAAGTAACAACGGTCAATCTCCTTGATACTATCTAGCCCCACACCTGCTACACATGAGTCCAGGCTAGAACAAGGCGAAAGACTTCAGCAGTTCGTAGGCAATATGATCAATATCATCAACATCTAAATGATTATCATTATCATTAACATCTAAATGATTATCATTATCATCAACATCTAAATGATTATCATTATCATCAACATCTAAATGATTATCAAAATCATTATCAAAATCATTATCAAAATCATTATCAAAATCATTATCAAAATCATTATCAAGATCATTATCAAAATCATTATCAAAATCAGTATCAAAATCATTATCAAAATCATTATCAACATGGTCATCATTGCCAGCATTATCATCAACTTCTTAACCATCGGTAAGTTAATCATCAATAATAATTCAATCATCGTCAACTATTTAATCATCAATGAATAAATCGATGTTATCACATTATTATAGATATTTACAGATATCTTATATCATCACTGCTACCTACATTTTCGATCCTTGTTTAGAAGAAGTTTATATGTAATGTTGTGTATGGTTATCAGAAACTCTAACCTATAGTAAGACCGCCCTTTTATTCTCTTTGTATATGTGTTTTAAAATTTAACTTAAATACTTTAGTAAGAAAACAAAAAAAAATGTTATCTGTAAAAGCTACTATGTCATCAAAGAATATCTAAACGTTATTAATCTATAAATCGTAGCTATCTAAAAGTACAAAGTTCTTTATTATATTCCACAAAAGTTAACTGTAGGAAAATCTATAAATGTAACTTATCATAATCAAAATTGATATCTATATTAATAATACACTAAAATGTTATCAATTTAGAATAATAAATGCAGCAGACCCTATTAAAGCATGTTACTATAAAACATCTTTTAACTATGATATATCAAATGCACCTAGGTATAATATATAGACTATTATAGTATATTACTAAACTGCTCTTCTCTCCTAAAAGTGTTCCATACAGATTGTAAGTCTAATAAATAAATAAATAAATAAATAAATAAGTCTACCACCCGTAAATGTACAGTATGGAATGCCATACCTAAACTGAATGGACCTGAATGTATTGCAGGTACAAACAGTACAAAAGTATAAATAAATAACGAATAATCAAGAATGAACCAATTTAGTTAATAGTTTATTTATGTTACCAATAGTCAGTGAACTGCCTAAAGTTAATCTAGACGCCAATGCCAGTAAAAGTACTCTTGGTAAGAAACGGTATAATAAAAATTGTCGTGTAGAAAGTCAAACCAGACACTTGTTAGAATTCGGACCAGTCGGTTAATATTTCAATATCTATAAGTCAAATATACATACCTAGATTTATCAATTTCGTCGCAACACTTAAAAACATCAATGTACTTATACAAATACTTATTAAATTAAGCAGAATATCTTATTTAATTTCATCAAATTCAGTTTAATTTATCAATTGTATCATGTGATTGTGGCTATTTTCATTCCGTTTACACAATCAGAACACTGACATCGTTTTTAATTCGTTTTTTTTACGTATTTTACGTTAGGTATCTGGTTCATTCAGTTTCATTATAATTAAGATTTGACAATTCGTAAGAGGTTTGGTTTAAAAATAGTAAGCTTGTAAGTATGTATTGTTTAAAATAAATAAACAAAACCCTTCAAGCACCTAGAATGATTAAATACCATTTTAATCATTATTGCCATGGTCTCCTACAATTGAACCACACAAAGTACATGTACATATATATCTTTGCATAAAAAATATCTCTAAATAGCTTATCTATCGCAGTGTTTATACCAGAGATACTAAATTGATAAGATAGTTCATTACCGAGAGCTAATCCTAAGATTGATTATTACTATAATTATGGTCTAAATAGGTTTACAGTTTAACACATGGCACTTCAAAATAAAAATACATATTTTCAATTAATAAAAGCAGATAAAAATAATTACCGTCTCATATTTTATTAATTTATTGAATTAATTTGTATTATTGCCGAGAATGGATAAATAAACTATGAGAATGTTTTCAAAAAAAATCAGTGATGTAATTTGGAACTATTTTCAAATTGAATCAATTTAGTTGAATAGCTTATTTCAGATCCATTTAATTAGACAGAGGTCTGCATTTATTACACATTTCATTTTAACTATTTTATCTGCTATTATCGTTATAAATAACAGGAAATTATCAACCAAAATAACACTACTTGAAAATATTGGTTACACTGCCATCTAATAGTGCCAGACATAAGCAAAATGATGTCACTTTCTTTAACAAGTCAATTTAATCCTTTGTAATATAAAAACATTCTTCAATAACTACTTTTTAATAAAAATACCCTGAGCTATATATTTAGACGTAGCATATATGACCCCTCAGGCCTCAGGAGTATGAGGTATGTTTAAAAATAAAAGGAAATAGTTACTAAACGAAACTATCAATTTATCGATATGATCTAGCTAGACACAGACCCGCTTGATATAATATAGAATATTTCTGTACCTACACACAAAAGTTCGCTTGAAGTAATAGTTATACAAAACTCATGGTTATCTTTACAACATATCATTCAAATGTGGTGCCTCAGACAAATGGAAGCTATTTGGTTTTGTTATATACATAAGTATGTCTATTGCAAGTAAACTGGTGGAAATTATCTAGGTACATGACAATTACTCACTACACAATTATAGAAAGTGCATTATTAATTGTAATTCTATACACAAATTTTTGTGCCATAAATAATTATTAACCAGTTAAAAATACGAGTAAGTATATTTCAAAGATATGTTGAAGATAAATATACAGTTTCGTATTCTTATCTCCAGGGCAACACATTCAAGAGCTTAACATTAAAATATTCTTATTCTTTTTTCTTTCGTTATAGTTTGGATCCAATTTAATAAAACTATATAGCATGAACTGATTAATTTGGTAATTGTGGCGAAAATTTAACAACAGTTTATGGAACAGAGCTAAGGCACATTCCTACACCGCAATATTGGTCTGTATGTAATGAATACACAGCCAACAAAATTAATGAAGAAATCTCTGAAATGTATTCTACCTACCATCATTTCATATTCGACTTGTAATGAAAAGATTCTTCAGAGCACTTAATTCTTGGAATTCAAATATGTAGGACGATTACGCTAATCAGTACTAACACTAGAAAGAGTTATCAACAAAGCACAACACAGTCAATGCTCATACCTAGTCTCTGTCAATCAATACAAATGTTGCCTATTTAAATTCCAACAGATTAGAACAATATCGGCTACTTTAAAAATCTATTATACATTTTCTGTAACTTTTTCGCTATTACCTACATAGTTTTATACTCAGATACATTTTTGATGAACATGTTAAAATAACCTGGTACAACAGTCATATTTTTCGACCATTCATGGCTATAATCTTGGTGGAAGTACATTACCAGCGTTTGCAGTTGGTTGTTGCTGTTGGCTTCAGCATACTGTTGCAGATCGTTAAGATATGTAGTCGGTACTCATCCACCGGCTTGCTCTCGGCAACGTTGCTACTGGATCGTAGGGCAATCGTTCTCCGACATCAGCTGAACGGTGCAGTGACGGGCTTAGGCAGAATCATGGCATCACGATGAGGAGACTCTGGAACTTGCAATTGGATGTATTAGTATTGTGGGCGCAAATTTATCACACTTCTGATGTCAGAATCAGGGAAGCTTCCTATAGTGTAGAGACAGTTTTGATAAATAAAAGAGACAACTATCAAATCATACTTTCATTTATTCAGTTTGGCACAAGGATATATCTTTAGATTACGTCGTGATTCTACATTTACATTTACAGCCCAGTTCGCAAAGCAAAGACATAGAACCAAGAGAAAGAACTGGCAATAAAACTCTTGATCATTCTTTTCAATAACTATATATAATAATAATTAACAAACAGTGGTACAGCCAATTTATATCAAATATCAATGTTGTGGGTAGTTTTATATTACTAGAAAGGTCTGTCTTACAACAGAACATAATAAGCATTATTTAGCATCAATACAATTGACTAAATGTTTACCACAGGTATATACCTAATGAATCTCATTGATACGACTTGATCCACAGAATATTATTCTATCCTATATTACAATCTATAATATCTCACAAACGATCAAACTACCCACAACACAATATTAATAAGATAATGATTACACTATCTTACATTGTTTCCTAGATGATGAAACAAAAGAACAAGCAACACAGAATATTGGAACACAGTGGCAATTAAATAGTCAGAACCATATCGTACCTGAGCCGTCGTCGAAGGAGAATAGGACGAGCTAGCCGAGCCTGTCGACTTATATAGGTACACCTTATTTACACGTTTGACAGTTTAACTGTCAAACGTCATGTCAGTGTCATTTAGTTGCCACTATCCTCTTACATATTATGTATAAATACTTGGATATCAGTAATTTCAGCCCAAAGCCTAGATATTATTACATATCTCTCACGTGCGTCCGACACCAAAGTCGGGTTCTATTTCTATTGCGTATCCTGCTTGGAGGCTGCAATAGTCACTATTGGATCAAATAGTCACTATAAGCGTCAAAGCTATTCTGTCGAAAATGCACAAGCAATATTTTACTTTGAGGTTAGATTTTGGGTGGATAAAAAGTATTTGAAAAGGGCATACAAATTGTTTTTCAATATAATATACAGAACATTTACTATGCATCATCATCCTCCTAGCGTTTATCCCAGTTTCAACCTGAGGTCCGCTTACTAGTCTAACCGGATTTGGCTGAATATTAGCTTTTTCACAGAGCGACTGCCTGTCTGATCTCCGCAACCCGAAGGGATAGCGATATCCCATGGTTTAGACTAGTGTCAGTTTATTTAGAAGGTACTGACACCCTATAACGACTGTCAAAGATCTTCATGACAACCGGGACCGACGGCTTAACGTGCTCTCCGAGGCACGGGACAAGCGATAATTAACAATTCAATACGCATATAACTCCGAAAAGTCATTGGTGCGCGCTGTGGATTCGAACCCGATACCCTCTGCATGGCAGTCTGTTGGTATCTCCACTAGGCTATCGCCATCGATATGTAGTCATCTTGCGGTATCTCTTCTGTAACTTAGGCTGTATAGCTTCCTGAAAAACTTATAGCTGATAACTTAATTTTGTATCAAATAATGACTTTGAAATAACGATCAAATGCTTTGGCCGTTTTAAATCTTTCTTATCGAAATAAACCAACACTCTTTTCGCTACAAACTCACATTGTTGCCACCCAAAGAAGCCGCAAACACAACTACATGCTACCAAATGAATAACTAACAAGTGCTAAATAAACAAGCTGGCGAAACACCCCTCGGAAACCCTAAACGCTACGCACCGTGCAATCTCTGTAAGTAATTGCATTTCCCCCTAATAAAGCAAGCTTGCAAGTAAAATGATATCGGACCGGCTAAATGAGTGCTAGTGGTTAAAAAATACGATAGCAGAATTTGATACCGCTAGGGGAAGCCTGGTGATTTTTTAAGACGGTGACAAATTACATGCTAATATAATAAAGAAGGTACTTCCCGATGATACTATGGTATTAAGTTTATGCGGGGTGTGAAAAAAGGAAACATGTATTTATCACAACTGTCAAAGCGAGAGTTGTCTGTGTTTTTTTTTATTTTTTTTTAATGATAGTATAGGAAGACAAACGAACAAGCGAGTCTACTGATGGTTAGTAATCACCTCCGCCCATAGATACCTGCAATGCCTGAAGGATCACAAGTGCGTTGCCTACCTTTTGAAAAGGAATATGCTCGCTTCTTGAAGGTTCCAATGTCGAACTGGTTTGGAAATACCGCTGCAGGTAGCAGTTTGGTCGTACGAGGCAGGAAATGGCGTGTGAATTGTACGGTAAAAGAACGCCACTCATCAATGTGGTGAGTGTGGAATTTTAATTTGTGGCAAATTGTACGGTGGTGAAATACTGCAGTGGGTATCAGACCAAACAACTCCTCAAAACACTCCCCATGATACATACGATAGAGAACGCAGAGAGACGCAACATCTCTACGCAGGTCAAGATGGAGAGCCGGTTTGTAAGGACCGCGTCATCGATGACTCGAGCCGCTCGACGTTGGACACGGTCAAATGGAAGCAGTTGGTATTGTGGTGCCCCGGCCCAAAGATGGCAGCAGTACTCCATGTGGGGTCTAACTTGAGCTTTGTAAGCAAGAGACGCTGCACTGATGTGAAGCATCTTCTTGCTTTAATGAAGCCACCCAGTTTTTTGGAAGCAGGCTAGTTTAGCCTTATCTTCCAGATGACCGCAAAATTGGACGTCTCGCGTTATCTCGACTCCGAGAATCCCTATGACCGGCTTAATATCAAGGGAAGTGCTCTAAAATATTGGAGAATCGACAAAGGGAGTCTTTTTTGCGGTAAACGCGCAAACATGTGTGTGTCTTTTTGGGGTCAAAAGTGACCAGATTACGATGACCACAATCGGAGACCAGGTCGAGTATGGTTTCCGTTAAAGATACAAGTTTGTTTCGACTCTCAATGACTTGTGCCTGAGTGGTTTTAGCACTACCGGGGTACAGAGGTCTACAGTGCTGTCATCTGCATAGAAATGTATGTCACTGGTTTGTATAATATCATTGATATGCAGAAGAAACAGTGTTGGCGATAGTACACAGCCCTGAGGGACACCAGCATTCACGGGCCTAGGGTCAGAGCATGAACCGTCAACTACGACTTTAATGCTACGCTCCGAAAGAAAAATGGATACCCATTCGCATAAATTCTCAAGCAGCCCATAGGAAGAAAGCTTCGACAAAAATGCCTTGTGCCAGACCCTGTCAAAGGCTTTCGCCATGTCCAAACTGACCGCTACGGCCTCCGTCTTGTTCTCAATTGCCTCCAGCCATCTATGTGTCAGGTCCACTAAAAGATCCCCGGTTGACCTGCCGTGGTGAAAGCAGTACTGGCGCTCGCTGATCAACTGGTGCTTCTCTAGGTATCGCGGGAGCTGGCAGTTAATAATGGATTCCATTATCTTGTTATACCAATATCGGCATAGCTGATAGTTTGCTATCAGATTATGTATGATTGTAAGTAGTTGGTCGGTTACCAGAATTCGACTGTTGTAGGTCTCCACAGGAAGGAACATTTTTAAACCGACTAAATACCACACGGTCCGTGTGGTGACGGATTAAGAATACGGAATGTCACCACCCCATATCATCCCATGGGTGTCGTAAGAGCCGACAGAGGGAGCATATCATGCAGAGAACAGCACTGTAAGAGAAGGAAAACTTGATACAAACCCTATACCAACCCGTTTGGCCAGCGTGGTATAGTAGGCCAATTCCTCCTTTCAAAGGAGTGGCCTAGTCCAGCAGTGTACTGTTGAAGGCTGATAATGATGATGATGAAATACCACACCTGTCACTTTAAATTATCGCTATACTGAAGCATTTCTATTCACATGAAAAAAAACATAGCATTTGCTAACATATACACGACAATCATGATTTACTAGACGATAGAGATCATAATCATTTGAAATGAGAAGGCTTTGAAATAATTAAAAACGATCAACGGAATACAATTCACAACATAAAAGTGAAAATACGAATAAAATATATTATTATGTACCTGTAGTTTTAGCTGTGTGTTATCCGTCAGTCAGTCAGTAACGGGCGGAATTTATATACACGGTGTCAAAAGATCAATCACCAAGCTGAAGTCTACTTATTTTGCACATCATGCCAAGTCAAAGAACATTACGAAAATGTTAATAACATGCCGGATTCCAGGAAAAGCATTCCCAGAAAGAAATATTTCTCGAAAGATCGGACTTTACCTATCAGGAGTATCTACGGCTGAGCAACTTATTAAATAATATATTAAATATGGCTCTGGTTTGGTATAAAGTGGGCACAACCTTTACAAGAAATAAAAGAACAGCCGACAGAATACGTCTCACTAGAAATAAAATAACTTAGGGACCTAATTATGTCTTAATTTACGGTAAAGACCTCGAGGAGCAGGCCAAATGTATATAAATACAATATTACTGACATCTAATCACATTAGTACTGCAAATTATGACGGTCTAGAAAGCTTCATATTCATGGAACGTTCTAGATGAAAAAATCTTTTAAAAATATCATCCGTGAAGATTATGTTTGTAGCGCTCATAGCGTGACTTGGCTTGCCGTTCGTTATAGATCGGCAAAGTTAAGCAGCACTGGCATAGGTTGCCAATTGGATGGGTGACCGCGTGTGGCATTTACATCTGAGCGTGTTTCGGAGGGCAGACAAAGCTGTCGGTCCAGTTGTTGTCTCGGTCAAATATCGTTAGGCCATGTCAGAGACCTTTAGGTGGTACTAAGAGATATTATACAGTACTAATCACACACTGCAAGGCCCAATCAATATTACAGCAAACAGCTGTACTATAATATTGCTTAAATGTTAACAAGATGACACGCCGTGTACACTATTACACTGTATCGAGATCGATTGTTGTAGTTGTTACTTTTTCTGTGATCAACTAACATAATGTTTCTGTATATGTTATGAGAGAGACATAAGACAATTAAACTTAAAGAAAATTAGACTGTAGGCAGGCGTAGTTGTTTATGCAGTACTTTCAAGTCTGGGTGTAATTACACTTTATTGTGTTACACAGGAGTTGTACCTTGTACCAAAGATATATCTACACTAATATTATAAAGAGGTAAAATTTGTATTTTTGTTTGTTTGTAATGGATAAACTCAAAAACTACTGGACCGATTTTAATAATTCTCTCAGCATTAGAAAGCTACATTATCTGCGAGTAACATAGGCTATATTTAGTTTTAGAAAAAATAGGGCTCCGTAAGATATTTGGATTTTTCGGGTACGTGAAATAGTTCCCTCAGGACGCGGTTGAAACTGCGGGAATCGGCTAGTCAAAAATAAATTGATAGCTATGCAAGTTTTGCGCTTCAATGCAATATTTTACTAATAAAATCGCTTAAATCATTTCAATTCAACATCTGCTTATCGCATTTTTGAGACAGATGCTCTAAATGAAGTTACCATTAGTGAACTTAAAGTATCGTATAGGTACAACGATTAAACCAAGGCTAAATTACAAATTACAATAACTTAGTACTAAAATTAAAATCGTAGTTTTAATTTCCTCCTATAAGTGGCAAGCGCGCTTAAGTTTTTAAAGAAGCGGCAATTAGCTAACTTTTTATATCGTTTGAAAGGTCACAAAAATATCGGCAAACTGAAACTGTAAAGAGCATCCGTGTCTCGTCTCGAACGGCCTACTTTTCTAAGTAAATACATAAACTTCGACACATTGATGTTGAGCTGAGGGCTGATGAAGCTAAGTATTTGCTTCAAATGGTTTGTCACTTATGACTCTCTGTTTATAGGGCTATAGATTGTCTTAGTGATGATTCATTCATTGTGATTTACAGTTTCATGATTTCTATAAACAGAAGATTCATTAACATCCTAGTGTTCTCCTGGTATTATCAAAGACTTTCGTTTTCTACCCAGGTTCAGCTTTAGGCTTATACGATTTGACAGAACAACTTTGCCACAGAACAACTGTTGTCTGGACTAGGCAAACTGAACACATACCTAGCCATATTTCATTGTTTGTGCGGTTTACTGACTCATGACTTAATTGTATATTAGACAGCGTTACATAATATGGTAATTTTTGCGTTTATCTACATTGTTAACTAGTAAAACATATTTTTTAACATGCTTAATTTATATTTGAACTTTTTCTTTAATAGTTTTGTAACGACACAAATATAGCTTTTGCTATGATGTAAATGTAATGTCTAACCGGAGCCTTATATTGTCGGAAGCGACATCTTTGTAACTTAGAGACCTATTCTGTTTGTCTTTAGAGATCGTCGCCGAATTTTCTAGCTGACAACTTACTTTATTGTTAGAAGCATTAAGCTGTGTAAGAAAAAGACATACAAGACTATACTAGTTCTGAAAATTAAATAGGTATAGACTGGACAAGAATATGGAGATTAAAGAATTTCATGTTTTAGATATACACAGGTGACAGTTGATATAGAGGTTAGCAGCTTAATTTACGTACGTATCAAACATTGGACTGAACGAGTGAAATTGTGGTTTGAAAAGCAATTTTCATTTCGTTTGCTATTGCACCGAGTGCTGTAGGTTGAATCCTCTTTTGGAAATCGTTGTTTCCGAGCTGCGTGGCATTTGTGTCCTTTCGTGGAGAACCCTCCGACGTGTAAGTTGCCTCACGAGATTTTATTTCACCGTTTACCAAGCGATATGTATCAATTTTATACGCACGCTGTGTGTTTGAACTAAAGACGGTCTGCATAGCAGTCCGTTAGTTTCTTTTATATATTGCTAGAAACTCTGTCAGACGTGCAGTGTATTTTATTTAAAGCGTAGCTTAAAATAAAACACACTGCTACCAAACTTCATAAAGAAAACCCCGAAGGACAAAACTATGAACGCGACAACAAACTAAGTCAATGATGTTTGTTCGATAAACCATGATAGACAGCGTCATAAATGAGGCATCTACAAACACGATAAGAACAGGGAAACTAGCAACAAGCAGTCATTATGTGTATCAGTCGGCCGAGCGTAACTCATTTACACATAAATAACAGGAAACAACATCAATATACATGTGTGATGTGATATATTGAATGGTAGATGTGTAAGTTTGTTTGGGATGCAAGTAATGTTATTTTATGTTTTTTTTGTACTAGTCCTATATATATATACTTATTTGTATAGCTAGCATGTAGCTAGGTTCGGCAGCACTAACCCTAGAATGGTTAACATAAATGCGACGAATGTTTGAATATGACAAAAACCGTCATGCTAAACAGATTATCTTAAAAGCATAGCGACGTATACTAATAATTCGCTTCAATGCTGTCATATAATTCTGACCAAAGAAGTTCGGCAGAAAAACGTATGCTCAAAGCTTAAAAATCATAAAAAATTGGTTGCCTGTAAAGTCGGTATACGGGCGAAAGTTTTACGTGACAACAACTTTGAGTGGTAAAATAATTTTAATGTGAATATTCATTCGTATAGTAGGAAGAAGGATGAAAGACGCGTGCCTTTCACTTTTTATGTCTGTCTCTCTCGCTCTTAGGCGGGACGCGTGCCTCTCACTCGCTCTCATTGTGAGCGCATAACGTGAGCGGAGCGTAACGCAGTTTCTTGAAGTGTCACCCGGCAAACCAATTTATAAGACGTTGTCACGTCAACAAAAAAAGACAGCATGTGCAATTACTCACTACATCTCCTTCTGAAAAATTACCATTTTTAGGAAGGCACCGCGTTTTTGGTCTTTCTGTCTATCTATAGATACGTAATAAACCAATCCGAACAACCAACGCAGGTATGGACGTATATAGCACTCGCATTAAAACATAAACACACATACGAGTACACCTTCGCGGCAGCTACGGTTCGGAGTTGGTGCGTGAACTACTGATATTTCGCGTCATTACCCACCGTGATGTCGGCTCGCTTTTTCTACTCATTTCCACCCCACGGTGGAAGTAAACACCTTTATAGACATATGGAAAGATAGACGTATCGAAATACACGGTTTGCATGATGGCTTGGAAAAGCATAGCCGCTTAAATTCGTTTTGGAAGAAGTTTGACTAACAATTACAGTACATATTAGTTTTAGTTAAATGCGACTTGACTTGAATTACTTTTAGTAACTATGGTCATACGAAAGGATCTGATTTACAAATATACAATGTGTCCTCAATATCATAAAACGCTGTATGGCCAGGGACTGTATAAACAGTGAAGCAACGGATGTAGAAACAGCCAGACATGTAGCAATTTTTGTCAACCAAACGGAGAGAGAATGAGAGTTGACCAGTGTAGAGTTCCCTATAATTATCAACTCATAAACAACGAAGAAGCTGCTTAAACCACTAGTATATCCGTGCAGTACATTACGCAAAAGTAAAGAGAAAATCAAAACCCATCATAATAATATCGGTAAATTACATTGTCTACCTAAGGCATAAAAGTTAAAAAGCATAATAAAATTTCAGAAGCAGCTCAATGCTAATATCATTGTCAATCTGAAACACAGTTCTCTACTTTAAAAACCACTCCATAAAACCTTTATCGATATCGCTTTAGGGGTAAAGCAGATATGCTACTTAAAAATCGCTAAAAGGTGATTTTGTGAATATTGGTAACATCGTTATCATATTTAAGCTTGTGGGATTTGTATAGATCATCATTATAAAACCTTTTGGAGTTCACTACTGGAAGCCTCTCCTAATTTAAGACACAATAGTTTTGTGAGTAACTTGGAGGATTTGGCCTACTATACTACGTTGCTCAGACGGTTCAGTATAGGGTTTGATGATGACACTGCCGTCTCTTCACAAACATCTTTGCTTGGTGTATTTTCCTTAGTCGCCTCTTACCAAACTGAAGAAATAAAATGGGGTAGAGACATTTTGTAGAAGATGAAGAAGAAAAATCGCGTTAACTAACGTATTTTTTAAAGACATTTTTATTCTCTGAAGTTTCGACCGATTCACAGCAGTTCTTGAGTTTTTTTACCTAATAGGCAGAGAACGAGTTGGTCGATCACCTGATGGTAAGCAATTACCGTCGTCCATAGACACAAGCAACACCAGAGGAGACACAAGTGCGTTGTCGCTCTTTTGGTTGGGAAAAGGAAGGAATGATGGGGCCTCCGTCACTTTCACGAACCAAACGGAACGCAACAGTATAGGTAGAGTAATGTTACTTAAGTCGATTTTCCGTGGGAGGATTGTACTTCCCCGGTCGAGTCGGCCCATTCATGCTGAAATCAGCAAGGTGCTACTTACTATAAATAAATGCTGTTTTTGCAATTTCAAAGCGAGTTGGACATCGTGAAGTTTATTTCTTTTATTAACTTTTTTTAGATTATATTTTTGACTATTATGCTTTCGGATACGCTCATCTTAAGTATCATATGTGCTTTAACCCTTAGTCTCAGCTTGCTTTACATATATCGGCACCCGGGGCGTATCGAGTGACGTCACACGTCCACATCCGTATAATCCGACACCGGATTGACTGGCCGCCTCCCGGGCTTGTTTCTGAGTCGCTTGATGCTGATAACAACACTATTGTTTCAGGTGTCCTACTTTCGGTGTTAGGAGCTTTTCTGTTGTAAGGATTTACATTTATAATTGTAAGTTACTTTAACATTTTTAAAGGGTCGAGTTAAAAAAATTCTTAATCATTTTTCTTTTCCAAATTCTTTTAAGAAAATCTTTTTAAATCATAATCTTGTGACGACGAGATTGGAGATTATTTTTGTACCTATCGTTTAAGAAATAGTAAAAGTTCATTTCGTGGCTTAGTTTTGAAGAAGGCTGTGAGGTTGATGCAGGACATAAAGCTATCATACTATAATATAACATAAAAATAAATATAAAATGTCTCTATCGCATTTTATTCCATGGAAAAGGAAAATACAGGAAGCAAAAGACTATAAACTCAACATGGACATTTATACCCACCAGTCTTCCCATTGTGATATAGAAGGCTAAATGCTCTTTGACGCTAATTAGGAGTGGTCTATGTCTCGCCTGTATACGAGCTGTATGATGATGAACGACTGCTCATAGAATTGACTCAACATAAGGCCAAAAAGAGCCATACAATTCTTGATACGTCTATACTTAACCGAATCTCAGTGCGTGCGTGTCACGCATGATGCCACATTTGCGTCGCGTATAATCCGACGCGGGATTGACTGCTGAACGCCTGCTGCTTCCAGGCCTCCTCTCTACTAACACTTTCTGTTGTTAACACGCTTTAGATCGACGCGTCTTGGGTTATTTGTGAGATAGATATATGAAGATTAACGACTGTTTATGATACGAGAAGTCGGTCTACGTCTGCCGTGACCACGGTTCCTGTACAGAAACTGAAACGTCGGCTAGTAATAATAAAAAACAAAATGTAGTTTCTAGATCGTTCGGTTTAAATAATAATAATAATATAATAATATTCTACCGCATACACACATAACCATCTAATCCCAAGCTAAGCAGAGCTTGTGTTATGGGTACTAGATAAAAGATAAACATACATGTATACTTTTTTTGTAAATACATACATATTATACGTAGAAACACCCAGACCAAGACAAACATCCATGTTCATGCACACAGATGTTTGATTTGAGCGAGAATCGAACCCGCGAGCTTCGGCGTAGCAGTTGCATTGACAACCGGTCTTCTTCTTCTTCTCGAGTCGTTGGTACAGAATTTAATTGCGCCGCAGTTTGTCTTGGTCTGGGTGTTTCTATGTATAATATATACGTATTTACAAAAAAATAAAGTATATATGTATGTTTATCCATTATCTAGTACCCATAACACAAGCTCTGCTTAGATTGGTACTAGACGGTGATGTGTGTATGTGTTATAATATTATTATTATTATACAGGGTAATTTTATATGTAGTTCGGATGTTTCGTATGTTATACATTTACGAAAATTAATAAACACATATATTTTTTTTTTGTTTTACCAAAAAATAACAAAGTTATCGCTTATTAAAGAATATCTACTTGAAACAGATGTTCATGGTCACGCGATGGCTTATCAGCTGTGAGCTCGACGCGAAACAATAAAGCGCGCGGGCGCGCTACCTAAAGGTTGAAAGACTTGTACCTAGACCGATCAGATACTGTGTTCTATGTTATTCACGTACCTACCGTGCTTCATCAGTCCATAAGATGTTCGCTTCGGGATGATTAATAAGCCATTCACACAAGACTCGTCGTGGTACTTGGTCTACTTCCTGTAGATGTTGTACCGGCTGGTAGTGGTACGGATGGAGACCGGCTGCGTTTAGCAGTCTCCACACTGCGGGCTGGCTCACACCGAAGCGACGTGCTGCATCGTTTATGCTGGCTCGTGGATCCCTTTCGAAGAATTCGAAGATCAAGTCTTCGACGTCAGTAGCCAGGCGAGGTCTGCCATACCCTAGTGCATGGCTAGGGGTTGTGAACTGGCCATGATCCAAAAGCCTTTGGTTGGCCGCTAAAATAGTCCGTTCACTTGGAACTACTGGGTTGTTTACTCCTTGAGCTCGCATACGAGGTACACTTTCTTGTTCGTACATTGTTCAAGCTGCACGAAGGCTTTCACCACTGAGTAAATAAACTAGTACCATTTCGTAGCACTCGTGATTTGAAAATCGTTGGGACGTCATTCTAACGACTTACGACCGGCGAGTGCGTCGGCGCTTGCGCGAAATTGCAACACGTACCACTTTCTCGATGCGCCCGAGTTGACTGGCGCGCGGCCGGCACGCGGATTGTTGTCCTTTACCACGCCCCGCACCCCGCGTCCTGCGTCCCGCGTCCCGTACCCCTGTCGCATCGCGCGCGTGTTTGATAGTATTAGGGTCAGCGCAGACAGAACGGAGCGCTGCGGAGAAGATTTTATAAACGCACTGGAAATTAAACTTTAAAATCATTGAAATAAAGTGTATAAATGCTTGAACCTGACAAAAACTGCTCGCACGTCCTCGAAGATACTCGGAAATCCGTTTATGCACTTTATTGTAATAATTTTAAAGTTTATTTTTAAGTATGTTAATAAAATCCTCTCCGCAGCGCTCTGTTCTGTCTGCGCTGACCCTTATTGCAACGAATAACGTTGTGTCTATGATTTCCTTGTTTCTCGGATATTTTTACTCGGATTTGGTGGGATAAAAAAGTAAAAAGTTATTTATGGAAATGTGTTATATTATTGATATAGAACCACAGAAAAACATATCCGAACTACATAAAAAATTACCCTGTATAACGACTGTCAAAGATCTTCATGACAGCCGATATCCAAGATGTAATTTACGAGTATCATAAGTAAAACTCGAAAATATGCCACAAATAAATTGAAAACAACCTATCTCATGGTACCTATCCGATTTCAAACCATTCATTACATGTATTCACTAACTGAACGCTACAATAATAAATGCATAATAAGCTTACTGATTTATTTACAAAGGACGTAATCAACTCGAATCAAGTGCATGTTATTAATATTTTATATCCAATCGAGCGAGTCCATGAGTAATAAACGGATAATAAAATACAGCACTACATTTTGTTTTAAAACCGAAAGCAGACTTTTTTATTATAAACTTTCGCGATTTGTATACATCATACAAGTTTACTTAGCGAGTTGTAATCACCTATATCAACTAATGAGTGTCTCAACTGTCCGTGTGGTGACGGATTAAGAATACGGAATGTCACCACCCCAGATCATCCCATGGGTGTCGTAAGAGCCGACAGAGGGAGCATATTATGCAGAGAACAGCACTGTAAGAGAAGGAAAACTTGATACAAACCCCACACCAACCCGTTTGGCCAGCGTGGTATAGTAGGCCAATTCCTTCCTTCAAAGGAGAGGCCTAGTCCAGCAGTGGACTGTTAAAGGCTGATGATGTGACATCAACTAATTGAATGTGTAAATACCAACGTTTCGACCAGCTAACAACGGTCGTGGTGTCGCCGTCAGTGAGTCTCGCCACGACTATGACCGTTGTTAGTCGAGAAACTTTGGGAAGTCATAGGTATTTATACCTTTAACTAGTTGATAAACGCGATTAACACCCGTAAAATAAACTTGTACGAAAGCAGACTATTGAAGTTTCATCATTTACAGCATTTCGCAGTCCACTGCTGGACTGGCGCTTGTCCCAATTTATTTCACAATTGCATTAGTCAATAGGAGGATTCAAGCTTTGATGTTTATTTTTCCGTCTCTTTGCGAAGATACTATTTCATTCGTGTATTCTCTTTTATCGCCTCTTGCGACACACACGGAATGAAATGGGGTAACGACATTTTGTATTCTTATCCGTCACCATACGCATGGTTGTTGAAGTTGATTTATGTTAACAGAAGTAATCGAATCCTATCATATCCTACTACTATTGCTTATAGACTCAAAAGTTTGTGAGGATGAATGAATGTTTGTAACTCCTTCACGCAAAAACTACTGAACAGATTTTGATGAGACTTTACAGTTCAGAATATCCTTTTATCGCATTAACCGAGACTCACGCGGGTCGAACCATGGGTTGTATTTAAATATCGAAAAATAAGGAGGGCAAAGTCAGCTCGAATTTTCAACCGTAAAATACGAAATATAAACTTGTTCTTTACGATGGCCGATTTTAATGTCAGTTGTAAATATTAATTTGTTACCAAAACTTCAATAATTCTGTTAACGTTCGCTTTTGATGCGAAAGTTCTTGGTACTGTTCCGAGAAAACAAATTTAACTTCATTTAATTTTACTTAATTGTATTAAACTTTACAATGCTGAGGAAATGGACGTCGTAGGCTGGCTTTATTTTTTAAGTCGGATAATGGCCTGTTCATGAAAAGGAAAACGTTTTCGGCGATTGTTAAATACTTTATGGTTCTAATGAAATACAGATTGTATTGAAACTGTTTACTGCGTTCGGACTTAGGATGGGCGTAGAGAATATATTTTTCTTTTTTGACCCGAATAATTAAGTTTCGCGTTTATTAACATTTAAGTCAAAATTCAACCTACAACCAGCTCTTGAAACCTAAACAAATACTCATAGCGGTGTTGTTTCGACCATCGATTTGCATGATCGATTTGGTCGAAATACCGAAATTGCACAATATTGAAAAAAGAAACTAAAATAGAGCTTCTAAAATATGTCCCGAATTTGATAAACGTCGATTAATAATAGTGCAAATTTCATCAAAATCAATAAATGATTTGATAATTTTGCTTTTAGTTGTACGTACAACTGAAAGTAATAATAATAAAAGTAATATTTACATAATTACATATACGTATATGTAATTATGTATGTATACATGTAACACAAGTTGCATAACCTGGTGTCCACCCAAAGAGAATCAATTAGTACGCTGAGCTCTAAGAGCGAATTCAATATTTAAATACGACTTATATTTACAAAAAGTGTCTTTGAGTTTTGGTAGCTATTATTCCAGTTCATTTACAAGACTGCTACATAAAAACGATCACTTTTTGAAACAAACACTTTAGTAAAACATTTAAACAAATTTCTTTCATAAACTGGCTGTTTTCCGATTTACCACTACTTAACCCTATTTAGCTCTGTTTATACAACATTTGAATACTATAATCACAAAAAGTACCAAACCAAACCACCTTTTAATGACCGCAAAGCTAGCCCGAGGTCTTTAGTAAATCCTTTCTTTAAATTTAAATACATAACTCATTGGAATGAATGGACAAAAACATTATGAGAATCAGATTATGTGGTTTTGAAAGAGCATAATGGATTAAAATGTAACACATTTTAGGTTTTAATAACGTCGGTGACATTTTGACGACGTTTTACAATGTAATGGATAGATTACGTTAAGCTGTATGAAATGTATGGATAAATTCAAGAGCGAATTGCTCCAAAATTGTACTTGCGACTAATTTGTCGCGTCATTTATAACAAGCATTTATAATACAAATAAATGCGACGTGTCACGAGTCTTTTACATTCCGTGGGTGTCAAGAGGACATTATCTTATGGTATATAGTACCTACTAGCACATTTCCGAAGAGACGAAGATCTTGACACACACTTTATACCAATTTGACTAGCCAAGGTGGTATAGTGGCCTAAATTCTCCCTCTTACAGTTAACAATGCTAGTAGGGTAAAATTGGGGCTTCTGCATGACTTGCTCTCGCGTCGCCGCTCGAGCTGCGTGATACAGAAGCCCCAATTTTATAATCGATAACGATCAATATAATATATAACCTAAAGTAATCTGATTGCATCGATTCAGATGTCCGTTGATTACATTAATGTTCGCATAGCAGTTATTGTTCGAAGCGTGTCTGCTTACAGTGATTGAACATTATTTAGAGCTCACTTTGTTTTAAGTTATAAACTAATGTCAATTGCAACAGGCATACAACAATAAGATTACTAAACACTTAATAATAATAATAGTCCCACACATTCACACAACGGTATCTAGTTCCAAACTAAGCAGAGCTTGTATTATGGGTACTAGACATACCTACTTATATACTATTTTGTAAATACATACATATTATACATAGAAACACCCAGAAAAAGTCAAACAGTCATGTCCATGCACGCGTATATTTGACTTGCTGTGCGGGAATCGAACCCGAGACCATCGGCGTGGTAGTCAGATGCTCAAACCACTCCGCCATCCGATCCGATCCATCACTTATTTTAATTGCCTTGCTATCCTCGGTACTAATAATATAAAGGGGTGAAGGTTGTGAGTTTGTATGTTCGGAGTAAAATCCAGTACTGCAGATCCAGTCATAAACTTGATATCACTGTTAGAAAGGTATTTTATTCCTGAATGCTGTACACTACTTTTTATTTTTGTTTAATAATATCACAATCGGGCCGGGTTGCTAGTGAGGTATAAGCTATTTGCTTGCGATTGTAACGTTTTAATTTATATTCATGGATGAGTTATTGTTAGAAAATTAACAATAGTAGAATATAGGTACTCATTGTAAGGTTCGAGTGTGACTTAGTGATCTATGAGGGGCTATCAAAATGTTGTATTTTTTTTGTTTTTTCTTTTGCAGACTTGGATCGATGCAATATAATTCATAGTGCATTAAATTTGCTATTAAGTATTTATAAATGTTTTCGGTAACACCATTAGTTACAGGTACCTAATCGTTATAATTATTATTGTATAAATAATAGTTTTCATTGTACATACTACTGATATATCTCAGAGTAGATGAAAAGAACCAAGCTTTAACCGATTTCTCAAAAGGCGGAGCGTATAGGTATGTTGTATGCGGTAGGTTGCAAGTATAAATAGATAGATAGTTATTAAAGGCTGATAATAATAATAATAATGTATTAAAAAATAGTTTATTTTAAATACATTCAATTAGCATTAGTTTAGTATAACAAACAATTTTATAAGAGTGTTCTAATGTGATTTAACTGTGTAAGTACAAATATACCTATACACAATTTTGGTAAGTAAATATACATTAATATTATAATTATATGTAATATGACATACAATACGTTTAGCTTATATTGTCGAATTTAAACATAACTTTCTTTTCTTTTATGGTTTATAATAACACAACCTACGTTAAGAAGCAGATTATATACTTACTTTAATGTAATAGAATAAAAATACAAGCTCTGATACATTTTTTTATTTAATTGAAAATAGATATAATCTTTAAAAATCATATAGGTTTACAACTTTTACTGTTCATCATTACTTTTCAAATTTCCATAAAGTGGATCTTTACCAAAATCATTAATATAGTTGTCTTAATATGAAAGTCAATTTATAATGGACACTTAATTAAGTTAAAACTACGAACCATTTTAAATTAAGCTGCTTAAGGCATCTAGCATCTTGTGAGTACATATCATTGCCTTATAAAATTTTTGTCTCAAGTTGCAGCGACAGAGCGACGCCGAGATAGTATTGCTTCCAAATTTGGCTGGTTAGACTTTGTTCACATTGAAGTGTCTAATTGTATCATATAATAATTAAAACTAAGCCCTACACTAGATGTCTTTAGAGCCTAATTTAAATATATTAATTTCATTATCTTAGCTTGAAAATTTAAATCAATATAAGAAGTATTTAATCTGATCGCTGCTTTATGATTTCAGGCTTTAAATATAGGCATTCGAGGTGTTTTGCAATACATCATAGATACATTTGTCGGCGATAGACACTGCTCGAGCGCTAAGTATGTATGTAAACAATAATTTAGTTCAAGCGAAATAATACAAGCATTTTGTTTTTTTTTTACTTACTAATTATTTGTTGCAGGTCTTCAATCAATAATCCTTTTGAATCAGATGAAGAAGGGCTTTCTACGTCAAAAAACAAAAAAGTTAAGCCTCGCGCAGTTAAAAAACAGCCTCCACAAGCTCCGAAGTTGAAGAAAAAACCAGCGGTATTGGAAACTGATTCGGAGTCCGAGACCGACACAGGACCAGCCACCATAAAGAAAAGAAATTAAATGTCTTCCCTGATTCAGAGGTGAGTCAAAATTAAGTACATATTTAAGCTGTGTTAATTACTGTCTCGTTGGTCCTAAGGCATAATTCGGGCGTGGAATAAGGAAGTCCTGGGTTCGATTCCCTGCGGTCGGGCAGTGTCATTGGGTTTCTCTGTTAGGAAATTTTGAGTAGCAGTATAGTCTGGATATGTGTGTCTGATATGTCTCTATTACGTGGGACTAAAATTAACCTGGTGAAACGTGGGTGTAGCAATAGACTCCTGCCTACCCTATATGAGACTATGCATATATGTCAATTAGTATGTTTTTGTAGACATGAGAAAGCGATTGTCTCGCTAGTTCAGCGACATAAGTTTGTGTTGATGATGTTCGAGTAAGGTGTCGGGTTCGCTTTCGAGTAGCCACTAGTATTATCAGAAAGTTCTTACTAATAACTCAAATCCGGAACTGTCGTCTATACTCGTCAGACATCAAGTATGTTCCTCCTTTATTATGAATCACTAGTCTGTAACACCCTACCGAACTGTTGTTGAGATTATGCTATATATGTGTGTCAGGTATTATGTGTATGGGGGCAAGCGATTTAATAAAAGCTTGTCATGTAGTTAACATATTAGTTAGGTAGATATTTTTCTATTTCTGTCTGTTTGGTACAAATCGTATGTAAACTGTTTGGCTAACGATAAAATTACCTAGTTCATACATGGTTGCATACGTCATGAAGCGAATGAAGTAATGTATCTCTTATTTTTATATATTACAAGATGAAGAGGCAGTGCCCGTTCGAGCTGCAACATTAAAAAAATTCTTGCCACGTCGTGTAGCTTCCGGTAATACATATCAAAGTGATCCTACCAAGCACGGCGAGTATTACGTTGAAGTACGCATCTCAAACTGCCACGAATTGGAGGCGATTACAACCAACAGGTGGCAACATTCCTTGATAAGTTTCAAAACTGCTGTGGATACGAAAACACCCACATGGAAAGCAGTTACCCAGCTGGTCTCAACGGTAAAACAAGATATCCGTAATATTCCTCCGGTTTTGTACCCATCCAAAACTTAACTTAAACTCTTTTTCAGATTTGAATATTTTTCACATATTATAATATAAGCGTGTTTTATTGTTCTTATGCTCTCTTTGTCTTTTGAATATTGTTTTATATAATTTAGCGTTTGTTGTTATTATTATAACTCTATCTAATTTAATATAATGCAATGTTTTTTACAGGATCTATTTAAATACATAAAGAAAAACTAAAACCAAAAATCAGTAAACCAAAAATCAATAAACGAAAAATCAATAAACCAAAAATCAATAAACAAAAAATCAATAAACGCAAAAATCAAAAAACCAAAAATCGATAAACCAAAAATCAATAAACGTAAAAATCTAAAAATGAAAAATCAATAAACCAAAAACCAATAAACGTAAAAATCAATTAACGAAAAATCAATAAACCAAAAATCAATAAACGAAAAAATCAATAAACGAAAAATAATAAACCAAAAATCAATAACACAAAAACAATAAAGCAAAACTGAAAGATATGAAGTAAAACTAAGAAATAATAGTACTTATAAAATAAAAAATTATAAATAAATAAGTATATAAATATAAAAATATTAATCAAAATCAATTGCTTTATAAAATATAAAATAAATGCATAAAAATCAAATCAAATTATTTAGGTAGTATAATAAATGTTATACAGAAATATAAAAAAACTCATAAATAAAAACTCTATACAATAAATCGAATGACGCAGTTATTTATACAATAAAATATATTTTACACAAAATGTATTTTTGTCAGCCCTGTAATGTTCACGTAAAACAATATACAAGTCACAAGAAGTCCAACATTCTTAAGTCTAATTGCTTATTGCAAACTGAACATGATAATGTTCATATAATTGCATGTGCTTTTAAAAATAAAATTGTCAGTTATAAAATAGATACTCAAAATAAAACAATTTCTCCCGAACAATTTTTCCATGATATTTTGCACACATGTTACGATCTTATTAAACAGAAGTTAAAAATATATACCACCAATAAATATACAAGTCACAAGAAGTCCAACATTCTTAAGTCTAATTGCTTATTGCAAACTGAACATGATAATGTTCATATAATTGCATGTGCTTTTAAAAATAAAATTGTCAGTTATAAAATAGATACTCAAAATAAAACAATTTCACCCGAACAATTTTTCCATGATATTTTGCACACATGTTACGATCTTATTAAACAGAAGTTAAAAATATATACCTCATTAAAAGTTAATTTTGAATTGTTTGTCTCATATATTTTACCTAAAAATAACGAAATATCACTAAAATCTTTTAATACTAGATATGAAATAATTTTACGAAATACTGATTTGACATCCATTTGTAATACATTTGTCCAAAAAATCATAAAAAAATGTTCAGAGTTTGAACTTTGTGAGTCAGGCTGGACAATCGAATCTATAAGTCATTTGGAAATAAATATTTTAAAATACAACCCATTACGAGCTGGTTCTTATGTTTCACTACCTAAAAATATTCGTGCAACAAAATCATGTCTAAATATAATTAATTATGACCAACACTGTTTTCTCTGGAGTATCATAGCGCATTTTTATCCGACTGTGACGAATCCAAATAGAGTAAAATCATATCCACATTATTCGAAAGTTCTGAATATAACTAATATGTCATTTCCGCCGAGTTTTGAGGATATAAAATTATTTGAAGATTTGAATTCTAATGTGAGTGTAAATATTTATGGTTTGGACTCAAAAAATCAAGTTACTGGACCATTGTATAAAACAGCCAAACGAAAATTAACGCATGTGAACTTACTATATATTCATAAAAAAGGGAAAAATCATTTTTGTCTAATAATAAAAATTGATAAACTTGTGCATAAACAGTTAACAAGACATAAGTCAAAAATAAATTTATGTGATGAATGTTTCACATATTTTGATACATCGGAAAAGTTGTTAAACCATAATTGTGCAAGGGTGCAAACCGTACTACCTGACGACAACACAAAACTTTATTTTTCTAATTTTGTAAGAACCCAAAGAATTCATATTGTTATTTACGGTGATTTTGAGAGTTTATTACATGAATATTCAGACAAAAATAAAACTTCATATGTCGAGAATGTTCAAATGCATGAAGCAAGTTGCTTTGCATATTATATTTCTTGCCTTTCTAAACCTGAACTCAATAAATTCGTGTCATATAGAGGACCAGATTGTTCAAAGAAATTTATTAAATCAATTATCAGAAACGTGAAAAATCTATATATAAATCTTTCACATTCAAAATCAATGGTAATTAGTGAAAGTGAGCGTAATTCTTTTAACAATGCAAAGAAGTGTTATTTATGTAAAAAAAACTTTTCTGATACAGATATAGTTGTTGCAGATCATGATCATTTTACAGACAAATATCGCGGGCCAGCACATAACAAATGTAATTTAAATGCAAAAAAATGTTCATTTATACCTATAATCTTTCATAATTTATGTGGTTATGATTGTCATCTATTTATTAAAGAGCTTTCTGCTATTATCGGGCGCATAAATCTAATTCCCAAAAATAAAGAAAAATATATCTCCTTTACAAAATTTATTCCATTTGACAGTCAAAATGTAGCTCAGTTAAAGTTTATTGATTCTTTTAATTTTTTAAGTTCAAGTCTAGATAATTTAGTGAAATCAATGAAACCTGAAGATTTTCGTAACATGCGGCAGTTTTTTAAAGATGAGCAATTATTTAACTTAGTTCGAAAAAAGGGTATTTACTGTTATGATTATATTGATTGCTGGGATCGTTACGAAGAAAGTAAATTACCTGATCAAAAGCATTTTTATAATAACCTTACATCTGAAAATATTTCAGACGAAGATTATAGGCATGCGTTAAAAGTGTGGAATGAATTTGAAATTTCAAACTTAGGAGAATATACTGATCTATATTTAAAATGTGATGTTTTACTTTTATGTGATGTGTTTGAAAAATTTAGATCTATGAGTTTAACATTTTACAACCTTGATCCGTGTTATTACGTATCGTCACCTTCATTAAGTTGGGACGCTATTTTTAATTTAGATTTAATTTCAGATATCGAAATATATCAAATGTTAGAAAAAGGTATTAGAGGTGGTCTTGCCCAATGCTCATTAAGATATGCAAAGGCAAATAATAAATACCTTCCTAATTATAATGATGAGAAATCTGATAGTTATTTAGTATATCTTGATTGTGTAAATTTATATGGTTATGCTATGATGCAAAAGTTATCAACTGGAGACTTTAAATTTCTCAATGAAACAGAAATAAATAAATTTGATTTAATGACTGTTCCGAATGATAGTGATAAAGGATTTATACTCGAAGTAGATTTGCATTATCCTTTCGAAATACATGACGACCAAGCTGATTTGCCATTTGCAGCTGAAAAGTTTGTACCACCTGGTAGTAAATATCCAAAATTAATTGCTAACTTGTACGACAAGCATAAATATGTTATTCATTATATTCACTTAAAAGAATGTTTAAAAAATGGTCTCATTTTACTCAAGATTCATAGAATATTATCATTTAATCATGATACATTTTTAGCACCCTACATATTATTAAATACAACATTACGCCAGCAGGCAAGTTCAGATTTTGAAAGAGACTTTTTTAAAAAGCAAAATAATTCTATTTTTGGCAAAACAATAGAAAATAAAAGGAAACAAGTCGACGTAAAATTAGTAAATGTTTGGAAAGATACATTAAATAAAACTAATAAAATATGTGGTGCAGAAAAATACATAAACGCCCCAAATTTAAGAAAATTGTCGGTAATTTCTGAGTCCCTGATTGCAATTCAATTACAACAAACGAAAATTATCCTTGATCGTCCAATTTACACAACGCCATCTAGACCCAACTAGATGGCGTTGTGTGAATGTGTAGGAACATTATTATAGTTATTATTATTATATTACCTAACCTTCTAGATATAAATATTTCGACAGTCTTTTAGTTGTAGTTATCGACAAGATGAAGTTGATCAAGCAGCCCATATCTCTGAAGGTTAATAATATCGAATTTAATGAATCTTCTCACCATATCAGACACAGCGTTTTATTGGCAAATACGATTCGATATATCATATGCGGTCCTTCAAATTGTGGCAAAACCAATGCTATGATTAGTTTACTGTTACATGAAAATGGTTTAAAATTTATAAATATTTATCTTTACTCCAAAACTTCGTTTCAACCAAAATATCGTTTCTTAAGCGAAGTATTAAAAAGAGTGCCGCAGAATAATTTCTATGAGTTCAGCAATGACAAAGAGGTCATATCTCCAAGTGAAGCTATAGCAAATTCTGTGTTTATTTTTGATGATGTTGCATGTGAAAATCAAATAAATATTCGAAATTATTTTTGTATGGGTAGACATAAACGAATTGATTGTTTCTATTTATCGCAAACCTATTCAAAAATTCCGAAGCAATTGTTACGCGACAGTGTTAATTTTCTTATGATATTTAAACAAGATGATGTGAATTTAAAACATATTTATGAAGAGCATGTTGGTTCTGATCTACAATGGAAACAGTTCATAAACATTTGTCAAACTATTTGAAGAAGAAGAAGAAGAAGAAGAAAATGCATTTATTTTTATAACATACACAACAGTTAAATAATTACATAAAACAGACACTACAAAATAACAAGCAGGTATGCTATAAAAACGAGGCTACCACTCAGGCTTATGTTGATTATGGCGAAGACCATAAATCAACCCTGATCTTAGGTGGTAACCCCAGGTGACGATCACAGATATCAGACATACATCATAAACATAAAAACATAATTAAAATAATAAAAACTTGCATTTGGCGTAAACAATATAGCATGCTGTTTTTCCGTAACGCTAACCGGTTTTCGAATGCTGGTTTGGCCAGGAATACGCCACTGTGTGCATAAGCGAGATGCTTATGCACACAGTGGCGTCTCGCTTGTTCGATTATGCAACGGCGAATTGCGGATTTGGAGTAAACCTTACCATTTATTAATTATTAACAAAGAATCATCATTAAATAATGGTCGCTATAGACGGAACTTTGATATATTTTAAAAATTTGACTGACGGTTTATAAATATATTTAAGTGATATTATTTAATTTTCATTTGTCAAACGCCGAGTGAAGTTTTATCAAACGCCGTATTTATGAAAATGAAATACTTATCTATAATTATTTCTCTATGGGTAGACATATTTTTTTTTGTTATTATTTAATCTATTTGTTATACAATTTGGCACAATCATTCTACTTTTAATGATTTAAGCAAAATTTCCGATAAATAACGCAAGATACAGACAGCATTTTGATACCTTTGTTTTTTATTTTGACTGTTTGTATTTACATATTGTTACGCCATCTATCGGGGTACTAGAAGAGATTGAATGTAACGGTGGTTTAAAGGTAATTCAGCTACTCTGTACTAGATGGCGTTGCTGTATCGAGCATCGGACTGTTCGCGATTATTCGACAGTTTTGTGGAAGTATCTAGAATGCGCTAGTGATGTTATCCGGCCAGTATAAATAGAGTGGGAGCGAACGGACCGGGGACAGTTCAATTGAATACGGAAAGCGATCAACAAGAAGCGAAGGAAATAAGTCGGAAGTGTTTAGTGTTGTTCTAGTGGTGTGAATAGTGTGTTTATTAGTGAAGTGAAAATTAAGTGTGTGTATCTAGTGTTATTGTGTTAGTGAATAAAGTGCAGTTTTTCTGGCACAGTGTATATAATTTATCACGAACCCCAGCTCGTAACAAATTGGTGTCAGAAGAAAGGGATAAATTATGCCGGTTATGCCGAAGGAAGAAACTGAAGGTGTGCGTACCAGGAACCAGCGCCAGCAAGACCAGAACCAGAGACGCTTCGGAGACGTTCCTTCTCCATCGTCTGGTGGATCAGGCGACTCCGCGGCTGCAGTGGAGCCTGCAAGCGCACACTCCGTGGCGGTGCCCGACATCGCGGCTCTGATGGCGTTCATGCAGGAGCAGGCCCGCCGTCAAGAGGAGCACGCGCGCCGCATGGAGGAACAGCTACAGCGCGACAAGGAGGAGCAGGCTCGCCGTCAAGAGGAGCAGGACCGCCGTCAAGAGGAGCATGCGCGCCGCATGGAGGAACAGCTACAGTGCAACAAGGAGGAGCGGGCTCGCCGTCAAGAGGAGCACGCGCGCCGCATGGAGGAACAGCTACAGCGCAACAAGGAGGAGCGGGCTCGCCGTCAAGAGAAGCAGGCCCGCCGTCAGCAGGAGCAGGCTCGTTGCCTGGAGGAACAGCTACAGCGCGACAAGGAGGAGCAGGACCGCCGTCAACAGGAGCAGGCTCGCCGTCAAGAGGAGCACGCGCGCCGCCTAGAGGAGCAGCTGCCGCGCGACAAGGAGGAGCACGCCCACCGTCTGGAGGAACAGCTGGTGCTCATGAAGGACCTCAGCGCCGCAGTGGGGAAGGACTTGAAGGCGGTCAAGGAGGAACTCCAGCAGCATGAGGCCCGTATCAGCGACATTAAGAAGCGTGTACACGACCAGCTCGAGACCCGTATTGCCAGATCGGAGAAGAAATTGCGTGGGCTTGAAACCAACGACGTTACACCTGCAGCTGTGGCGCCCTCGCCTCGTTGGTTTAAGGTTCCACCCTTTGATGGCTCGTCATCGTGGGTTGCATACAAGGTTCAGTTTGAGGCCGTAATGCGAGCGAATGGGTGGGACAAACAACAGGCCTTCACCGCCCTAACCTTGGGCCTTCGTGATCAGGCCTTGACAGTGTTGGAGGCACTCGGACAAGACGTCACCTACGAGAAGCTTCTTGAGGCGCTGGAGGCGAGGTACGGAGACGCGCACCTCGAACATGTGTATCGTGCTCAGCTGAAGGACAGGACGCAACGCACTGGAGAAACTCTGCAGCAGTGGGCTCTAGAGGTGGAAAGGCTGGTCAGGAAGGCATACCAGTCGTCGCCTGCGGTCATTGACGGGAACCTCGTACAAGCGTTTACGGATGGGATCTGGGACCTGGAAGTTAGAGCAGCGGTAAGACTTGGGCACTTCAAGTCCCTGAAGGCAGCCTTATCCCACGCTCTGGAGGTGGAAGCAGCGCGTCACGAGGATCGAACTTACCGTATCAGGGAAGTTGTTTCTTCACCACGGTGCTACAACTTCGGGGAAAGAGGCCATATCCGCTTGAGCTGCCCAAAGCGTAAGCGGCACGTTGGTACCCTGTCTCCACCAAAGAGGTCACCTGACGTACCTGTCTGGCGGCAAGAGCAACGTAGCGCAGATGCTCTGACAAGTAGGGCTTACCCCGACCAACGCAAATACTGTGCAAGACAGGAAGCGAAGCCGGCAGCTCTAGTGAGAATGTTGAAGACAGATCTGAGCGACGGATGGAAAGAAGCTTTGAAGAGTGCTCAGCAAGAAGACAAGGACGTACAGCCGATTCTCGAATGGAAGAAATCAGGCGCTCCTAGGCCCAAATGGAGTGATATCGCAGCAATGAGCCCTGTCACCAAAGGTTATTGGGCACAGTGGGCAAGCTTGGTTGTCCAGGATGGAGTTCTGTGTCGCAAATGGGAAAACGCTCGCGGTAATCGTGAGTGCCATGTGCAAATGGTAGTGCCCAAAACTAAGGTGCCGGAAGTCTTGCAGCTCTATCACAATGGTGCTTCGGGAGGTCACATGGGAGTTAAGAAGACCGTTACTAAGATCCGGGAGCGGTTTTATTGGCTCCACTGTCGGGATGACGTCGAGAATCGGTGCCGCAAATGCACAAGTTGTGCGGCTGTCAAGAGGCCACACACTCGTAGCAGAGGTGCATTGAAGGTGTACAATGTAGGAGCTCCAGGGGAGTCAGGACAACAGATGTCTGAGAAGATGAAGACTCGCTACGACCGGAAGGCGAACAACAAAGGCTTCGATGAGGGATCATTGGTGTGGCTTCATAACCCAGTACGAAGCAAAGGCAAATCGCCTAAGTTACAAGCCAGATGGGACGGGCCATATCGCATAATTACCAGGATGAACGACGTCACCTATCGAATCCAGAAGGGGTCGCGAGGTGCACCGAAGATAGTTCATGTGGACCGGTTGGCTCGTTACCATGGGTCCAACGATGTTCGAGACGAACACGTTTAAGAGGGGGGCAGTGTAACGCCATCTATCGGTGAATGGGGGTACTAGAAGAGATTGAATGTATCGGTGGTTTAAAGGTAATTCAGCTACTCTGTACTAGATGGCGTTGCTGTATCGAGCATCGGACTGTTCGCGATTATTCGACAGTTTTGTGGAAGTATCTAGAATGCGCTAGTGATGTTATCCGGCCAGTATAAATAGAGCGGGAGCGAACGGACCGGGGACAGTTCAATTGAATACGGAAAGCGATCAACAAGAAGCGAAGGAAATAAGTCGGAATTGTTTAGTGTTGTTCTAGTGGTGTGAATAGTGTGTTTATTAGTGAAGTGAAAATTAAGTGTGTGTATCTAGTGTTATTGTGTTAGTGAATAAAGTGCAGTTTTTCTGGCATAGTGTATATAATTTATCACGAACCCCAGCTCGTAACAATATTTATAAACAAATTTAATAGAAAATACAGTTTAGTGCAATTCTGTCCTTACTTGAATTCACTTGTCATTAAAGAAAAATGGAGAAAGATATTAAAAAAGAATTAATGAAGTCTGTTGATTCTATAAAAAATAAAATAAAACAAATGAAAAATCAAGAACATGAAATAAACTTATCAATAGATAAAATGCTCAAACCTGTTTCGGAGCCCCTCAATAGCCTTGTGAAATCAAAAATAAATCTTGAAGTCGATAAACATTTGAAACGTCCGAAAATGTTATGGAAATTGACTCAGACGAAAATACTTCAAGCTCATCAACTAAGTGTTTTAGTTTTCACGACGCTGTATTAAACTCTGCAAGTACTCCTAAAAATGAAAAAAAGCACAACATAGAAAGTTCTTTGGAAAATGAAGACATCTTTGGTATTTACAATGGAGTGAATGTGCCTTTTGGAATAAGAACCGAAAACAAAACTTTAATGATGGGCAACGAAGTAGTTTCATTTTCTAAAATTGGCAGCTTAGACAACGATAATACAGTTTTAGTTAAAATTGGTGGCAATACTTATAATTTAACCCCGGGGCTTCAAGAACTTTTACTTCGAAAGAAACCCAATTTAAAGTTAATAACAAACATAGATAAACTTGTATATAAAGATATACTTGATCATATTAATGCTCATAAGAGAGATTTTAATCCTAGGGGTCAAATAAGAGGTGATAAAGGCACTAAGTATCGTCAAATTATAAAGCCGTTATTTTGTGAGGCTTCAATGGAAAAAAAACAAACTAAACTTGGAGGTAGCTTGCCAAAACTTAAAAAATGTAAGAAACACACTGACTTGGTGTATTGGGATGATCCCAATGAATTAGTTGATAGATTAAAATTATTAGTAGCTTCAAGAGATGCTGGTTACACAAATCATGATAATGAAATTTTATCAATAATTGAAGAACTAAAAGAAGCTAACATAATTAAAGAATAAATACTGATGAAAACAAATTCTGACTTAGTATTACTAAACCGTTCAGAATGATATTATGTTTGGGTATTTTAACTCCATGATAGTATGTTCAGATACTGAATTGAAAAAAGACTTGTAAACAAAAAATACATACATATATAGATACAGAAATTTCAAACCATGAGTAAGGCTGATATTGATATTAGATGGGAATAATAAATGCTTAGGAGAGAGAGAGAGAGAGAGTAAGGCTGATATTGTAAATGAAATTCATAAAAGTGCAAGGGTAAACTTTTCGCGAAGAACTGTTATTATGAAAGATATAAATGATCTTTGGCAGGCTGATCTAATTGATATGCAATCAATATCCAAAGAAAATAAAAGCTATAGATTTATTTTTACAGTTATTGACACATTTTCGAAATATGCTTGGGCATTTCCTCTGAAATCTAAGAATAAAGATGTTGTATGTGACACTTTCAAGAGTTTGTTGGATGATGGTCGCAGTCCTAAAAATCTACAAACTGATAATGGAACAGAATTTTATAATAATAAATTCCAAAAACTTATGAAATCTTATAATATTAACCATTACTCAACCTTCTCCACAAAAAAAGCTTCGATAGTTGAGAGGTTTATCAGAACTTTGAAATCAAAATTGTATAAAGAATTTAGTTTAAAAGGTAACTACAATTGGATAGATAACACCCTCAAAAATGTTATTTATAAATACAACCACACCCATAATCGAACAATTGCCGAAATTCCTGTAAAGGTCAGTAGTGTAAATAAGAAACGCATATTACAAAGATATGAACAAAATATGAAGAAAGTCAGTATGAAACGCAAATATAAAGTGGGTGACTATGTACGTATCAGTAAGTACAAAGGGACATTTGAAAAAGGCTATACATCTAACTGGTCAACAGAAATATTTAAAATTCGCAAAATACAAAACACATCTCCTATCACTTACCTGATTGAAGATACGATCCGAGGTCAACCTATTTTAGGAGCATTTTATGCTCAAGAACTTCAGCAAACGAAACATCCTGACATATATTTAGTTGAAAAAGTTATTAAACGCAAAGGTAACAGGGCTTTTGTAAAGTGGCTAGGTTTACTATCTACTGAAAATAGTTGGATCGATAAGTCGAATATTTTATGAGAACTAATAAACTTAATCTACAATGTGTCAAACGCATTGTTTTGTAGACCTATTTATTAAATATTTACTCCCAGATAAATCAGTCTTATTATGTGTATTGGAGAGAGTACTCTTCTCAACTGGCTCATAAATCATTTGCCATTTGAATTACATTTACCAGGATACAATTACTGTGGAGCTGGTACAAAATTAATTAAGCGACTAAAACGTGGAGATAAGGGTGTAAATAAATTAGACGAATATTGTAAAGAACATGATATTGCATATCACAAGTCATCAAATTTAAAGGATCGACACAAGGCTGACTTAATTTTGTTAAAAATGGCAAGGAAGCGCGCCTTTGCCCCTGATTCAAATACAGGAGAAAAAATTGCTGCGCATTTAGTAAGTAATGCCATGTTAAGGAAAATTAAAACAGGTTCTGGGCTAAAAACACGTCATCGAAAGCCTTCGAGTAAAACAGCATCTGAAAAAGGTCTTAAATATGTCTAAATAATATTCCCTTAGCAGCAACTGAGAACATCAGGTATCTGGGCGTATGGTTGGACCGCTCGCTTCGATGGGGCAAACATATAAATGAACTGGAGGAAAAGTGTCAGAATATGTTATATATCTTAAAAGTACTAGCAAATTCTTGCTGGGGTTTGCATCCTATACATCTAAGACATTTATACATCTCTTTGATAAGGAGCCGACTAGATTACGGTTGTGTATTCTATGATAGTAGTATTAAGTCTAGGTTATATAAATTAGACAAAATTCAAAACCAGGCAATGAGAGTTATTGGTGGGTTCATTAAAACCACACCTATACATGTGATGGAAAGCGAATGTTGTCTACCCCCGTTACATATAAGACGTAAATATTTAGCATTTAAGTTTTGCCTCAAGGCTAAATCGTGGACTAAGTGTAAGACGGTTAAGTGTCTATCGGACCTTGGAGCTCTTAAGAATCACAGATACTGGTCAAATAAAAAGACACCTGTTTTAATGGATACTTATAATATAATTCAGGAAGAAAAAATCTATTCATCTAACCCCTTAGACATGTATAAATTAAATCTCTGGTGTAGTAATATTTCAATTAAAAATGCGATCCAAACTAATCTACAAAGTGTAAACATGCCGAAACAAACTTATGAAACGCGCTATTTAAGATGTCTTATTTCACATGAATTACTGGAAACATATAAAGGATGGTACAAATTGTTTACTGATGGTTCAAAGAGCTCCAAGGTCGGGGCCGCCTTTTATGATCCACTAACTAAGACAGGTGCGTGTTTTAGTATAGTATCTGAAGTGTCTATAATGACGGCAGAGCTATTAGCAATCTCTGAAGCGTTGTCCTACATTTCAACAATTCAACACTCTAAGATAGTGATATTTACTGATAGTAAGAGTGCGCTCCAGCATTTGGCTCGGTGCGCCTCTGGACACAGAGGTGTGCCGATAGCCTTTGCCGCATTAAGTAAAATACAAACATTACTTTTAAATGGTGTTAATCTAGTGTTACAGTGGGTCCCGTCGCATATTGGTCTGCGAGGTAATGAGGAGGCTGACAGACTAGCTAACATAGCTGTTACGTCAGGTGTTCAAATATTTATTTTGCCATATTATACCGAAATTCTTTCAAAGTTTAAAAATTATTGTAATGAAGAATGGAAATCATATTTTAACGAGATATCAAAATCTAAAGGGCTATGGTATAAAACTATTCAAAGTGAGCCTCCCCCTTTGCCATGGTTTAGTAATTTTATGGTTAGCCGGCGAATTTTGGTTACTGCTTTCAGACTATGTTCTGGACACATGCCACTGAAGTCTTTTGCTTTTTTGATGAAAAAAGTAGAGTCTCCTAACTGCTTAGTCTGCAATAAAATTGAAGATTTATATCACCTTCTGGTGGAATGCGCCCGGAACGAGTCTGAGAGGAGTTCTTTAATAATAAATTTAAAAATAAATAAGCTAGATATAGGTACATATAATATTATTTTGTCATCACCAATGTCAGCGGAAGCGATGATGGTTTACTCTCTAGTAACTATTTGATGTTAGTAATAAGATTAGGTTACGATGGAACCTACATAACATTTTGTTAACCGTTCCTTTAAAATAAATAAAGAGAGAAAAAAAAAAAGGTCTTAAAAATAAATTTAAAAATATAACTACTGTTGCGGCAAAACGTATGAAAAAATTAAAACCAAAATGCAAGAAAGTAGCAATAGAATTAGCAATGGCTGCTGCCAGAGAATTAGCTGATGATTCATCCTTTAAGCTTCCTCGAGTTATTCCCATACCAAAAACTGGTGGAGTATTACCTTTGATTCCTATTTTCGCGGGATTATCAGTGGCAGGAGCTTTAGCAGGTGGTGCAGCTGGTATTGCAAAGACCATAAATGAGTACAAGATGGTAAAAAAACTGTATGAAGAATCGAAGAGACACAATAAAAAAATGGAGGCTCTTTGCATTGGAAAACGACTGCACCTTAAACCGCATAAAAATGGACTTGGAATCTTCGTATCAAAAGCAAAAAACTAAAATACCGGCTACCCAACCGCGCCTTAACTAACTTAGATATTTTGAAGTATGGATGTAGCGTCCCATATTTTAGAGGTGTTTTTATGAGAGATAAGCTCCCGAAATGTCCCTACAAAAAAGAATGTGGAATTGTTAACTTAGATATATCTAAGAATTCAGGTTCTCATTGGGTAGCCTATGCAAAATATAATAAATATATTGAATATTTTGACAGCTATGGAAATCTTAAGCCTCCAAAAGAAATTATAAATTACTTAGGCTGTAAAGTCCACTACAATTATGAAAATATACAAGGTAATCATCCTTTCAATTGTGGACATCTATGTTTAAAATTTTTAAGGACATTTTGGCATAGATATGGAATAAAATAAACAGTAGGGCTCAAAACTGTTCAGTATGAAAGTATGTCTATAACGGTAACTATCTCTGGCACCAAATCAGGGTTAGAATTATATTTTCAACCACCTCTGAATTTATCTGGAAATTATGAGTGCGGTTTGCTATATTGTTCAATTTTAAACTCGGCATCAAATGTGTATTCTAGTAATACTAAAATTCCACCTATTATCAGGATTGAATGTGACACAGTATACGGCTCTTACACTAACGGATTACCAACTCATATTATTCATGAATTTGTACCTAATACTACTGCAGGAGACCATTACATAGAAACGCCTCAAAGTATTATTTACATACCCGTGAACAAAAATATAATTTCATCTATATCCATTAAGATTGTTGATCAGTTTAATCGTCTCATTAACTTTATAGATCATATTCAATTACGTCTTCATTTAAGAAAATCAAAATGATATTATATAAAATAAACCCTCCACTCAAAATAAAACACCTTATTTCTCCTAGAACCACTAAGGTGCATAGACGTAAGAAAAAGTGAACAAATTAACTAAAGCAAATATAGACTTTCTTAAAGCTCTGGGTTTTCAAGTATGAATATGCTGCAGATTTATGATTTACCACACTTTGATACTTCTATCGAAAGTTATGAAATCCATTCTTATAATCCGTTCAATAACTGCTTTAGAGAAAACGACGAAATTCGAATTCCCATACACCAGCAAGACATATACGTGCTACCGTCAGCCGAGCGAAGAAGGCGAGCTAAGTTCTTTGGCAAAGATGGAAAACTGATTGAGAAAACTGTTACATTTAATAATAATTTTAATATGTTCCTATTTCAAGACATCAGATACGAAATTAATGGTATTGAAATAGATCGTATAAAAAAATCTGGAATAACAACTACAATAAAGTCATACATCTCATTAAATGAAGCGGAAAGTAAAGTTGCTAACTTGTGGGGTTGGAACTTAGAGGGATTTCAAAATAAGGATCATTTCAGTGCTTTAATACCATTGAATATGATTTTAGGATTTGAGGAAGATTATAATAAAATTGTAATAAACTGTAAACATGAACTTATATTGAATAGAAGTAACTCTAACTTAAACAGCGTTATGCTTACTGATGATATTGCTAATTTCCAAATAGATATAGAAAGAATACAATGGAGAGTACCACACATAAAAGTCTCAGATCGTGAAAGACTAACTTTGTTAAAACATTTAGAAAAAGATAAACCTATTCAAATGGCTTTTAGAAATTGGGATTTGTATGAGTACCCCTTACTGCCTAAAACTACAAAACATTCATGGTCAGTTAAAACTGCATCACAACTGGAAAAACCTAGATATGTAATCTTTGGCTTACAAACTAATAGAAAAAATAATAAACTGAAAGATAGTTCACTGTTCGATCATTGCGAGGTAACAAACGTGACCTTGTTTTTTAAGTCACAATATTATCCATATGAACCTTTAAGTTTAAAATTTTCTGAGAACAAATATGTACAGTATATTATACGACATGTACGCAAAATTTCGCCAGTCGTATCACAACTGTCCAGTCGATCCATTGCTCAATCTAAAGGAATTTAAAGAGAAGGCTCCCTTGTTTATCATAGACTGTTCAAGGCAAAACGATAGTCTAAAGACAGGTCCAGTAGATGTTCGATTAGAAATTGAATGTTCAAAATCGATACCAGATAATACGGCTGCATATTGCTTGATTATAAACGACCGAATTGTGGAATACAAACCTCTAAGCAACATCGTGCGTAGGCTATCATGACGGCCATTGTTGACGTTCAAGGCTTTAAAACAGAAGCAACTGAATTTATACTAAAATAAATAGCTGTATGGTGTAATAAAAACCTACAAGTGTTTTTAATCAAACCACCATTTCCTTTTTACGATTTGACTAAATCAGAAAGACGGCAGGTTTGCTGGATTGAACGTAACAGAAAAATATACTGGGGTGAAGGATTTATACCTTACTCAAATTATCAATATTTAATTTCAGATGTTTTAAAAGATAAGTGTATTTACGTTAAAGGTCTTGAAAAAATGTTATGGTTGAAGGATATTTTAAATACTAATAACGTTATTAATTTAGAAGATAAATGTTGTCCTAATTTGTTATGTTTATATGATCGCTATAAGTGTTCTGAAGATTTGTACAATTGTATTTATCATGACTCAATATGTGCTTTAAAAAATGTTTTGTGTTTAAAAAAATGGTGCATTGATAATAAACTTTTTTTAAATTGATAATATACATTGTTTTATTTTACTTAATAGTTTCCTAGACTCATTAACATATCCATTTATTTTTTAAATTGGTAACATGATTACATTGATATTACATGTAGTGAGGAATTCATTAGGTACACACATTCATAATAAAAACTCACTAAAAGTAACGCCACCATTGATCACTAAATAATTGCTAAACTTAAAAAAATATGTTAACTATAACAGTATGGTATTACTGGGCACTCTGAGTTATGCAGTACACATTAATATGAATCGATCTCGATTGTAAAATTGGGGCTTCTGTATCACGCAGCTCGAGCGGCGACGCGAGAGCAAGTGATGCAGAAGCCCCAATTTTACCCTACTAATGCTATTGTTATTGTGACATAAATAAGCGGAGCAAATCATTAGACTGCAAAAGACCGCCTCGCCATTTAACACTGCGCCGAAATCGTAGGTACGATCTCAACAACCGACAACACTTTGTGTGAACAAAAAGTTGTGTGTTTGTTTTTATGTCTGCTGTTTGAATGTTTTTGAATTCCCACGAATACAAAATTTATTCCTGCACAGGAAAAGTCTTTTAAAGTAAAAAGGGACTTATTTCCTTTATATTTAACATTTATCAAATCCATCCAGCCAGTACACAAACACAACTGAGAGATTTTTTTGCTTCACGTAATTTGCAAGAGCTCGGCAGATAACTAGAAAAGTTGTACAAGAGAAAAAATAAAAAAGACATCGCTGAGAAACGGAGGGATAAGGTCGAGATATTAACACGGTCGGTAATGACTGGGCGGTCAGTAGTACCGGCACTTGCTGTAATTGTAGAGGTTGTGAACTTTGAGAAGGATGCCAACGCTTTGTGTTAAACAAGGAAGATTAGAAGAATTGGCTATGTGCTTCCATTGTTTATTTATTCGAGTTTATGTTTTATTTAGGAGGATTGTGTCTCTTGGTTTGGCTGGATGTAAAAAATAATAAAGCCATCTCAGAATTTTCTTACTCCCTTTTTCGTGTAATTGGGTTGCCTCTGATGTCAAAGTGTTTAGACCTCCGACATACTCGTATGACTTTACGTGCCATACAATATTCGGTAACACTCTGATGTTAAAGCCACGAGCCCATACACGTAGTGACCTGTACAGGCGTTTCTTAATCGTGCCGAGTACGAACGATAAGTCAAGTACGTTATGAGCTTAGAAATTCATTATCTTTGCCTTATTTTGTCTCGTAGGAGGTTTGTATAGGCAGAATGTCAAATGCACAGTCCTCTGTCGCTTTACTATAAGATCTTTACAGACACAACATTCGGGTGACACTTTCGGCCAGTCTATAGATAATAGGCTTGTGTTCTAAAATGTAATTAGCGATTGAATCGTTCCTTCATTAGATGTTAAACTAAAATACCTAATTTTTTCTTCAAAAATCGATCAGCAACATTACTTATTACGGCTTTTTAAAAACCTTTTTGAATTTGACACGAAAACGCTGTAAAACATCATGGCGGTTGAGTGATACCACACAGTACAAAACAAAACAAACCGTGAATGGAGCCTGATGGTACATCAGACTTCATTCACGGTTTGTTTTGTTTTGAAGTCTTATGTACCCACTTTTATTTTGTTATATTCGATTTGACAGGTGCAAAGTTGGACGTTTTAGATGTATTTACAACTTAAACGTCAACAACATGAATGGCGGACGTACTCTTTGACGTAATGCTCTCTGATTGGTGTTCACTGTCACAAGAATAAAAACATTATTTTTAGTTTTAGAATCCTAAAAATAACATTAATCTTACCTTTTTATAATAAATAATAAAAATTATTGACATCTTAAAATCATAATGAATCTATAGATACTACAATCAAACCGATTTACTCTTAGTGGACACAAAGCCTTTAAGATACTGATGCTCATCCGCACGTAAAACGCACATTCAAAATACAACGGCTGCGGTTTAACGCTTAATTAACTTAATTAAACTTCGAAACAGTAAGTCAACTGAGGATTCAAAGTAACCAATTCCTGAAAATACATTTCTAGTAAGAATCCTATATAAAATTTCAGCAACAGCAACATAAAATAATAATCAGTTAATTATCAATATATGCAAAACTCCTTCATTACTGACTTACTCACGTGCAGTCAAAACCACTGGTCGCAAGAAGCTGAAATGTTACATGTATCTTCTTTGAAAAGCGTAGGTGCACAAAGGTAGCGTTTCCCATTCCCATGAGATCAAAAACGTGCGGATGTAGCTGCCAAATCGTATTGCCTCACACTGTTATCGTGACGCAAATTAGAAGAGGCACATATTCAGTAGAGGACTTCAAAAAGCCGATGAAGGTTTTGTACTACAAAATTACTAGTCAAGTAGTCAGACGATATTCCTACCTCATGCTAGCCGTCAATATTTTACGCGGGCACAATGGACCGAATTGGTTTGTTCCGCTAAGAACTTTCGAATAACACTTTATTTCAGTACTTCCAAACAACTTTTAAGGTCGCTCAGGTAATTTATTGTCTTTTACTAACTATTTCGGTTGGTTTTATTTCTTTTGGGAACAGAGTCAGGCCAGAATTAACGATGAATGAGTGTGATATTTCTCTAACTTAAGGAGAAGATTTGCCACCTAAACTGGGCGATTTTACGTACCAGGTGACGCCAGGCGTCCCATACAAAAAAAAACTTGCGTTTATAGTAAACTATTATGCAAACTTTGATAGTTCGAGTTCGGATCTCTTAATGATAAAAATAATGTCATCAGTAAACAACCTTCTTTTTTTTTAAGACATCTCCCGCTTTTGGATATATAACGTGTTTCGCGGGCTATTTTATAATTATTTAGTCTACAGAAAGAAAGAGTTGTTTAGTAACGGACTCACGACACCTTGGCCTAGTGCTAGATGGCGAGGCGACCTCTTACGGTACTATCATGCATGCAATTTATTATTTACTCCTTCGTTTATCTAGAAATTGTTGAACTAAAAAGATAATATCAACAGATTCATCCAGAAAGCAGTCGCACTTTAGTCTTTAAAGCGTTATTTATTTACTATACTTTGCGATTTCAATCAATACCAATGTATTAATGCTAGACCGATGGTGAAAAGCAGAAAACCCTGTCTCAAGAGAATGAATAGACTGCACTCAGCAATTCTCTTATTATTTTATATTGTAAGCTTATAAATCTTAGAGGCAGAATCAAATACCCACTAGACCGAAAATAGAATCATTTTTATGTATTGAATGGCAAGCTCACGAAAGTCAATTATATTTTAGAAGAAAATATTGATCAGGTTAACATTTTAAGTTATTTACACTATTATAAATGAGATTAAGATGTTAAATAGTAATTAAAATAGATGAATTAGCAAAACATTTTATTATTTCTGTTAAAAGTTTCCAATAAAAAACATAATACTAGTTTTAGAAGCTAGACATTTTTGATAAAGAGTGACCAATTAATGACACCATAGCATATTGCGACGGGTGTATACAAATAGTGAAAAGCTATTACATTGGGTAGTTCACATGAACCATCGAATAGATTGAAATATTATGCAATCATTGACAATAGACTGCGTCAAATTACTGCTTCTTTTGTTTTCGATATGATGCTAATAAATATCAACTCCTTGACACAATAATGATGTGAATCGCATTCATTATTTTGTTGCGATAAAGTGGGTAAAAGTGCCACGCCTGCGACCCGCAAGTGTAAATGCTAACAAAATATCATTAATTAATAGTAACATCGCTGCACGTTTGTCAAAGTCTGCAGACATAACCAATCGCTTTTTGAAACATGCGCGATTTGTAAGCTAACTGATATTTGTGTCAATGGTTTCAGTCACGTAATTATGAAATATAAAGATGAAAAACCTTCTACTATGACCAGGGTAACATCTAAATCATCGAAACAAATTGAACTGTTTATCAAACAGTTATGCGATTGAGACCCTGTATCTACATATTAGTACGCAATCGTGACAAAAAACGTTTAAAATGCGTTAGAACTTTGAAAAGAGATTACGATAAACGCATAATAGTTTAATGACTATCTAAAAATTATGTGCCTGCAGTGGTATCGATTGTCGCTAGAAAAAAGTGGTGGAAATTCCTGACTCGAATTACGTTGTGGAAAAACCAGTAGTAAAATTTACTTTGTTTCGTTTTTCTTACAGGGGGTTTACCTGAATGCCTGGCCAGGTGGCCTTAGTTTGATAACATATTATTTTATGATGAATTCCGCCTATGCTGAAAAATTACATACTGCGTAACAAGTCGCCGTTTGTACCCCTTATTAATTTTGTAAATTTGTCATGTCTTGTTTTCTGGTTTACAATAAATATATTCTATCCATTTTATCAAGTCTCACATCATATCCGCTTAACATACCACACAAGATAGAGACAACAATATACTTTTGCCTCAACAAACTACCCTAATTGTAATAACTAATTGCAATAACTTATTTTAAAATAATTCAAAATATATTAAACAACTTCTGAAATCTTATTTGTACTGTAATTAGGTCACGGAGTCGCAAATATCTAAACATCCCCGACATCCCAGCTTGAGTGGCACCTGAATTAAAGGATAAATGCTTTGAATTTTCAATCTGAACCCTTCAGTCGAGCTCTTGAGTGATAGATACGTGCGGATCGGGGATATGAAACGCCTATCTGATACATAACAATGAGGGTATTTTGGGACATAGCACGGGGTTACGTGACAAGGCTAGTAAAGGAAATCTTACGCAAAGTACGAGTGCGTCGTGTGACTTTTCAATTTTGGGAACAGTTTCCACAAAACTGAGCGGTTTTGAGTAATGAAGTAAATAAATACGGTAATATAGTACTTCAACAGCTAGCACGATTAAAGATTTTCGCAACAGTCTTTGTCAAGGTCACTAAAGCGTTTCTTCAAGGAGACTTTGACTATAATGTAGCAAATTGAACATTACCTCGGTTGGCTGTGAATTATAGAGGTAATAACATAATACGAGCATGTAGTATCATGTGACTCAATGTCGAATCTCGGCTTGTTACAACGTTACAGTAGAATGCTCATAATTATCTATCTCGTGTAGTTTTTATCTAATTTCAAAACTCGGATTATAGGTAGCATGACAGCAATTAAATTGTACATTTTTATATTATATCTTCAACAAAATATTTTGTTTAAAAATATTCACTTAACGTCCAAAAGCAATATGCCTATGTTTCGTGCTATTGAGAATATTCTAAACAGAAAACGACAATAAAACGAAACCGAAACTTCGTAAGTGGTCATTCATATTACAAGATGAGTGAGATATAAATTATATTACATTACTATCCGTTGCAGCTTTTCACAGACCACTGCTGGACTTAAGCCTCTCCCTCTGCCTCTTAAGAGTTTCACAGTAGCACTGTGAGTCAAAAGGAGGATTGGCCCAATACTTAACTATATTATGATATTCCATTTTGTCATGTTAAAATGAAGTAGCAATAGCCGAGTGGAGACACCGACAAACTGCTACGCAGAGGGTCTCAGGTTCGAATCCTCGGCCCGCACCAATGACTTTTCGAAGATAAGTGCGTATTATATTGTTAATTATCGCTTGCTAAACGGCGAAGGAAAACATCGTGAGGAAACCTGCATGTCTGAGAGTTCTCCATAATGTTCTCGAAAGACATGTGAAGTCTGCCAACCCGCACTTGGCCGGAGTGGTGGACTATGGCCTTACCCTTCTCACAGTGAGAAGAGGCCCGTGCCCAGCAGTGGGACAGATTAAAGGGCTGATGATGAACCCATGCTGATGACTGCCTCCGTGGTCCAGTGGATAGCGTATGCGACTGCTGATCGGAGGTCCCGGGTTCGATTCCCGGGTCATGCAAAAGTGTTACTGGGTTTTTCCGAATTCTCAGTAGCAGCACGGAGTCTGGTGATATGCCCGGTAACGACAATAGGCTTGCCCCTATTACGTGGGAGTTGGGACCTAAAAATTCATGGCGAAATGTGGGTCTGATATTTACACTTCTGCCTACCCCTTCGGGGATAAAATTCTTGAGACTATAAAAAAAAGAATTTGTCATGTTAACCCATGCTAGGCCTCGTGAGTTAATACATAGCAATGAGGTCTTTTCATTGTTCGGGAATAAGACACAACAGAGCGGTTGCATTGGTATTTCTACTTGCATTTCTATACGACATATTTGACAAACAAGTATTGGCTGGGTAAGATATCGGTGTATGTCGCGTAAACTTAGTGCAATACTCTGTTCTTGAAGAAGAGAAAGTAAAAGAGTAAGTTTTTTGTACTGCAATATAAGATCTTAAAAACAGGCAGCGATAGCCTAGTGTTGATACCGACAGATTGCCATGCAGAGGGTATCGGGTTCGAATCCCCGGCGTGCACCAATGACTTTTCGGAGTTATGTGCGTATTGAATTGTTAATTATCGCTTGTCCCGTGCCTCAGTGAGCACGTTAAGCCGTCGGTCCCGGTTGTCATGAAGATCTTTGATAATCGTTACAGAGCGTCAGTACCTTCCAAAATAAACTGACACTAGTCTAAACCATGGAATATCGCTATCCCTTCGGGTTGCGGAGGTCAGACAGGCAGTCGCTCCGTGGAAAAGCTAATATATTCAGCCAAATCCAGTTAGACTAGTGAGCGGACCCTAGATTGAAACTGGGGTAACGATAAGAGGATGATGATGAATGAAAGAAAAATGATCTTAACCGCTCAAAACGTGGCTTGCCGTTCGGAATAGGTTAGAAAATAAGTATTTCAGCTCTTACATAAACAAAATGATGTTATTGTTTTTATTGCCTAAATAGCTACGACGTATATTATTATATACGAGTACAATATACGTATGTAGGACATGCAGCAAAGTAGGGGTTCCCATAGAATAAAAATATATTATCTATGGTGGTTCCCTCTGTGGCTAGGTATTAAGAAGTAGGAAAAATCCTTTTTCCTATCACTACCATCATCTATAAGTGACTTATGCTGTCTCGACGACGGTCACGGAAATGATTTCCGTGATCGTCTGCTCGCAGTCTTCAGTCACAGCTAGTCATAGATCACGGCAAATTACAATTATAGAGTTCTCTTTATAAAATGTAAATCCAAAATAGACCACGACACATATTTTCGAGAGTAATTTAATTTTAATTTAATCCAAGTAAACATAAAATAAATACTATTAAATTAGATATTGAACTATCAAGCCACATCTACCCTCCAGCAAAACCTCTAACAACATAGTGTTGAAATCTTTCAAGTTCATTATAATTTTCAATTCCGCTCATTTTGGAAGCAATACGATCTGTCTATGAATTTTTAACCCTCAGAGTAAACGTAAGGTCTATACAGTACTTCAGTATATGTAGTGTAACGTAATACTCTACGTATTGCGTTATAATATCTCGCAGGCGCTTAACGCCAGCTTAGCCGCAGAGCGCTTCGCTAGGACCTTTCGCTACCTTATATGGTCATGGACAGAGCCACAGGCAGTCTGTGACTCAGAGGTCTATGCCTATATAAGATTGGTGAGCGATCTAAATCGGTCACTTTCCCTACACATCGCCTTGCTGATGGTTGTAGTGACAACCAAGTATTATTCTACTACTTTCCTATCTACTGTCCCTTTGGGGTTCTCCCTACGTGCTCTCTGCGCCTGACGTTCTCCCCACGGGCTGTTTTCTCTACGGGCTGACATCCTCCCTACGGGCTACAACTACGAGCTGCTGGCGCCGTGCCGCTGCTAGTCGGCCGCCACCCAAGCCTCTGCTCCTGCCTACGAGCTCCTACAGCCAGGCCACTGGCGCCTGACCACATCGGCTACACCGCCTGAGCCTCCGCTCAGCCTGCACCTCGACCACCGAGTTGCCTACACAACGTGCACTTCGGCCACCGGCGACCCTGCGAGCAACGGAGAGCAGCCTTAGTCTACATTCCAGCCCTCAGGCCAGTGCTTACCTAGTTTGGTCATACTGTATGTAAGCGGTAGTGAGACCTAATAAAGAACCTGTTCAGCCTTGCAGTGTTTCCTCCGAGGGTTCCGTTCAAACCTGTAGGTATATATAATAATTAAAAAAAATATATGATGTAACTAAAAATTTAAGGATTTCGATTTTTTTCCTATGTGCTATAAAACCACCAGCGGCGGTAGCCCAGTGGTGTACGTAACGGACTGACGAGACGATGGTCTCGGGTTTGATCCCCAGGTACCTCGGGCACACACCTCTGACTTTTCGAAGTTATGTGTGTATTCAAAATGTTAATTATCGCTCGCTTAATAATGTGCCCGGTAGATGGCAATAGGCTCGCCCCTTATTACATTGGGACCGAAACATATCTGGCGAAGTGTGGGTAGATGCCGCTACTATAGTGAGATAGATGGCGCTACTCGCCGAGTAAACATTAGCTCTGTGTTTAAAAATTAATTACATGTACAAAAGTTGGTTTAATAAGTTGACTAAAGTGTTTTTAATATCTTTAATACCCAATAACTTTCGTCTATTGTTGGCATAACTGTGATATTTCAAATAGTGCAATAAATACAATATCAGTGTCAAACTCTAACATTATGTTCAAAAATTCTTAAAATAGTGCAATAACTCACGAAAAGTGCAATCTCAACACAGACAAATAGTATAACTAAATAATTACGACAATACAAGTGAAAAAAGTGCTAAAATATTTTATTTAAAAGTGAACTTAAAAACAGTGACAATATTTGTGCGTTACCTACAATTCAAAAATAAAAAAGCAGCAAATTGGACATTGACCTCTTGATTAAACTAAAACACAGTGGCATAAAACAGAAGCACAATTTTCAACGCACAGCTCATAGTCGTGATGGCCGAACAGTGATACTGTACACTTATCGCTCACGAGTCGGCGGCTCGATTCCCAGTATAACATAAACTTTTTGCCATTCTTTTTTGTTTTGTTTATTATTCTATACAAATAAAAACCAAGATTTCTCTAATTAGTATACTTAAAAAAAAAACCCAACATTATAAACATGGATTCAGTCGAACGAAATATTACACAACGACGCAAAAAACTATATGAAACGACATCTCCAGACAGTAGTAATGGAAGCACAATGAACGACTCATCTGTTCTAAACTATTCAAACCCAGCAAAGCGCAGCTTACCAGATTTATCTAAAATGCTACTAAATAATGAAGTTGATGAGCTTAGAGAGGAATTAATGAAAACAAGGATGGAGCTGGAGAGAACCCAGAGCGAGGTGGACAGTCTTAATGTAGAAAACTTTTCACTACAAAAAATAATAAAATGTCAGCAAACCAAAATCGACCACTTGATATCTTTGTGTAAAAATAACACGCCTAACACAAGGAAAACTTCAAAAAGCCGTAAAAAGCTTTTTCATATTGAATCAATATCGATGGAAACTATTGTTCAAGATACTCCAGTGACGCAAGATGGTAGTACTGAATCTTTAATTACAACACCGAATCCTATCGACATATACAACGCACATCATACATCCTTAGACAAATCGTTAAAGAGTATAAATACCTTAAGTGAAGAAACCACCGGCCAAGTTGAACAACTCAATGAAAATATTGAGAAATCATCAGACATCATAAAATCCAAAATAATAAACAATATTGTCGTTTTCACAGATCGGTATAGTTCAAACATAAGAAATACACTTCAAAGACTTGTTGGCACTTCGTATTTAGTAACCTGCATAAGTAAACCTGGAGCTACTAGTGATAGATTGCTGGAATCAAGTCTAGAAATGTGCAAAAGCTTTAATAAATACGACTATGTCATATTTATGTGCGGTAACAATGACAAGAGTCCGTTGCAAGTACAGTCGACCCTTTATTATTATTTAAACAAACTAGCCAATACAAACATTTTAGTGTGTAATATTAAGCGAAACAGATTTTTGAGCGAGTCAAAACTAAATTACTTATGTAATTATATATGCTCTCAATTCAACCATAGTACTTTTGTTCACCTGGATTTTGCAATTTCCTTTAAATACTACAACTATGTTATGTCTAAATATTTGATTAGGAACATATTTCACTTGTACCACAGGCAGTCGCAGCAGGACTACGTGCTTAGTAAAGTAAATTTAATGGAAACGGATAATAGGAATGTAAACTCAGTCAGTACTCAAACAGATCAGTTCATAACACCAGCTAAGTCAAATGTAGCCATACAAACTGATACTCATTTTTTTCGAACCTAGCAATGTGTTTACTGTACTACACCATAATGTCCAAGGTATGCGATCAAAATTAAGTGAATTTGAACTGTTGTTGTGTTCTAAAGATATTGATGTTTTTTGTGCGAGCGAGACTTTTTTTCGGGGCGAGAGAGAGGGGCGGTGTGTGCATTTACGTTAAGAACTGTATAGGCTTCAATAAATTAGACTGGATAAATGATATGTCAATAGAGCTGCATTTTGAGTGCTGTGGTATTTTCATCCCAAATACGAATTGGTATATCATATCCATGTACAGAACTCCAAGTAGTAATTTTCAACTTTTTATAGACAAATTAGATAAACTTTTATTTAAATTAACTATCCGTTCGAGAAGATTAAGTAAAAAAATATTTATTTTAGGTGATTTTAATATCGATATACTTTCCCCAAGTACAAAAACTAAACAATTTATAAACACTGTGGGAAAATATAACTTAACTTTAACTTTAAATAACCCTACAAGAATAACTACACATTCGGCAACTTGCATAGACAATATTATTACAAATCATAAAAAATATAAAACTGAGATTCTGGACTTAGGGATCTCAGATCATACTGGTCAACTTATTGAAATTCCCTGCAGCTTGAGTTTCAAAGAAAAAATTTGGTTTATATATAAACGAAACATAAAAGGCAATAAAGAAATATTTCTAAAATATATTTCTCAAATACCATTTCATGAAGTATACAGCGAAACTGATGTTAATAAAGCATACATGATATTCATTGAAACATTTTCCTTAATTTTTAACTTGTGTTTTCCCACGAATAAATTAAAAATTACATACGAAAAAAGGAAATCCTGGCAAACTAAAGGTATTGTTGCCTCTAGTAAAAATAAAAGGCTGTTGTACTTACAATCTAAAAAATATAATTGTAAAGACAGTAAGCTTGTTTACAAGAAATATTGTAATATAATGAAGCGGGTTATAAAGGAATCTAAAAGGATATCAAACATAAAATATATTCAAAATAGTGATAATACCTCTAAAGCCACATGGACATTAATAAAACAACAAACTCAAGCCGTAAATACGTTAAAACCTACTATTGACTACATTACACAAAATAGTAAAGAAATAAAATCACCTACCGAAATAGCACATCTATTTAATAACTTTTATATTACCCAAAATTTCAACTCAACCATTAACAGTACGCAAAACATTATAAATATAAAAAATGTTAACTCAATCTTTCTTTTTCCGGTTGATAAAACCGAAATACTAAATATCGCAAAAAAACTAAAAAATAAAACATGTCATGGGGTGGATAATATTCCAGTAAACCTGGTAAAAGATAGCATAGAATATACTGCAGACGTATAATTCGTACACATTATAAACCTCATGCTTGAAACAGGCGTATTTCCAGATGACTTAAAAATAGCAATAATCAAACCTATACATAAAAAAGGTTCAAAACATGAACTAAATAACTACAGACCCATAGCTCTGTTACCGAGTTTTTCAAAAATATTTGAAAACGTTATACATACTAGGTTTACAACATTTCTGGATCATTATAATATACTGAGTACAAATCAATTTGGATTTCAAAAAAATAAAACTACATCATTGGCCATATTTAAACTATTCCAAAGTATTTGGGAAAATATGAACAAAAAGAAGAGATGCACTGCTTTATTTCTCGACATGTCAAAAGCTTTTGACTGTGTGCATTTTGATATTTTATTAAACCAATTAGAATTTATAGGTATTAGAGGCGTGGCGAAAGATCTAATAAAATCATATCTAGAAAATAGGAAGCAGGCCACTGTCATCGAAACTTCCGATCGGACTACTAAAACATTAGTGCCTATTTAATCAAGGTTCGAAAAGGTATTACTAGGTGTTCCACAAGGCAGCATATTGGGCCCATTGCTATTTTTAATTTACGTAAATAACCTGCCTAACTTAACTAACCATCTATGCATTATGTATGCAGATGATGCTACAATTTTTATATGTAATGATAACTTTAATGGCACTGAATATGAAACTGAAATAAATAATACATTAAATAGCGTTACTAGCTGGCTAAAATCAATAAACTTAAAAGTAAATTTGACAAAAACAAAATTGATGCAATTTCAAATTATAAAAACAAGCCATCATCGTTTAAAATATGTGAATCGGATACATTTATAGAAGAGGTAAAGCAAATAGATTTTCTTGGAGTTACAATAGACCATAACTTAAATTGGAAACATCACATTGAAAAAATAAACAAAAGGTTATCGAAATACAGTTATACCCTATCTATACTTGTCGAAACAACTTCTGTCAATACTGCGAAATTAGCTTATTTTGGTTATGTATATCCATTGTTAACCTACGGAGTAATATACTGGGGCAACTCATGTGATGTACAATCTACATTTATTCTACAAAAAAAGTGTCTCCGCATTATTTATAATATGCAAAGTATGGACTCTCTTAGATCTGTCTTTAGTGAAAAGGAATTCCTTACACTTACCGGTATCTATATATTAGAATTATGTTTATTTGTTAAAAATAATATCCAATTTTTTAATCTTAAGTGTACAGTCACGAGCATAAATATATTACTATGGGCAGATTAGCAAAAATATCTGTCCCAAGAATGAGTTCAATAATATCTGTCTGCACGTACGCAGCAAAAATATCTGATATTATCAGGCAGCATAATGAAGTGGCATCAAAATTATGTGATGAAAATGTCGAAGCATAAATATCTGATGTGACAGGTGGCAAAATGTTATAATCCCTTGTGGAGAGCAAATACATGTAACGTTTTATATTTCTGTAATTTGCATTGATTCCGCCCTAAAAGCATAAATATGTGACATCAACTAAGTGGCAATAATATCTGACATTATTTTATCTTCAATTTAATTTCAAATTCATACGAATTCATTAAAGCAATTTATATATATAATTGTCTATCTGTCTGGGAGTTTCTATAGGTATAGGACAATGTTTACTTATTATTTTACGCATGAATTTGTAAGTTAAGCCATTTGCGAAAAGGTGGGCGTAAAATAATACAATTTATCTCTCGTTTAGAATCCTACGAAATTTTATACATTTCTTAGGAAATATATAAATATGCGGTTCTTGTTATTCTCCGGTGACATAAATACTCGCTTAAAATCATTATTTCATTATTAAGTTGATTAGGCAAATAAAATTAAAAAATATTTATAACGTGTTTTTGTTCATATTCTTTACCAGCGCTATACATAATATCAAATATTTTATTGTTTATAAATTGTATGTCAGATATTATTGCCACCTAGTTGGTGATACATATTATGCTTTAAGGGCGGAATCAATGCAAATTACAGAAATATAAAACGTTACATATATTTGCTCTGCACAAGGGATTATAACATTTTGCCACCTCTCACATCAGATATTTATGCTTCGACATTTTCATCACATAATTTTGATGCCACTTCATTATGCTGCCTGCTAATATCAGATATTTTTGCTGCGTACGTGCAGACAGATATTATTGAACTCATTCTTGGGACAGATATTTTTGCTAATCTGCCCATAGTAATATATTTATGCTCGTGACTGTACTTCTAAGCCTAACGTGCGAAATAAATATAAATACAATTTAAAGTTACCACTTATAAACAATGTTATATATTACAAAAGCACGTATGTAACTGCAATCCGAGTTTTTAACCACTTGCCCGTAGATATTAAGCAACTAGAAGGACAATTGTTTAAAGGGGCCTTAAAAAGTTTAGCTAATTAAAAAAGCTTTTTACAATATGAATGAATATTTTCAAAATAAATGTTAGTCTTAAGTAGTAGTAGTATGTAATTATTTATAAGAATAATATTACAATGCCCGATTGGGTAGGCTGTTGAAACTATATATTTTATGTAAACACCTATGTATGCACACAGTTTCAGTAATAAATGTCTTTGTCTTTGTCTTTGGTGTGTAATACACCTCTGCCTACCCCTTCGGGGATAAAAGGCGTGAAGATATGTTATGTAAGATATGTGCTATAAAATGTTGCTTTATGCCAAATTTCAGGATGCTAGACTCCTCCCCGTGGGTTCTCCACCTTGTCGTGGTGGGGAGCTCAGTAACCGTGGATTTGAGGTACACCCACGGTGAATAGTAGTGATATATATTGTATTTGCTCTGTTAGTGTACCGCTTGAGACAAAGATACTGTAGCGACCATCTAAATAATACCCGCACAACGCCATCTACCCAATGACGGCGAAACTACTACAGCACTACTCCACCTAACGACGCGGGCAATATTCAAACGATCCTGAACCGCGATATCAACTTTCGCGCGCTACGACGCATATATACAACTTCCAAAGTATGTCCGTCGGACTGACAGTCCACCAGGCACGATCACCCAGCCTGGTTAGAGGATCCTCCCTCTAGTTGGAGGAACACCACACCTTTATCCTCCACATTGGTGACCCCGACGTGATCTAAAGCAACCTTCACCAGTCAGATTACCAGCAGCTCCCGACGTGATCTGAAGCAACCTTCACCGGTCAGATCAACAGCAGCTTCGTCGTCATCCTCGCCTCGCCTCACTCCGCACGTCACCCGATGGGCGGTAATCAAGTCGCCGCCAGCCAGCATTTTCGGCCAGGGTCCAACCATAGGCCATGCAGGCTTGCATGCCTGGTCTTCCCTGCAGCCACTCCAGCGTCTAGGCACGCCACACTGCACACACGATCCTCGAAAGCAGCGCACATCGCTCCCGTCCACGCAGCAGTGCCACTACGCAACCACTTGGCAGCAACTACGCAGCAACTACGCAGCCACTACGCAGCCACTACGCAGCCGCCACGCAACCTCTCCCCGACTAACCGTGGGACCATTGCGAAGTCACTATCCCGACTCACTGGGATAGCTCACCGAGCACCGCACACAGTTCCGACTCACTGGAACTAGCGGTATCTAATCTACACTGGCACTGGCTCCTCAGAAGCATTGACTGCCGACTCATCACCTTCAAGAACGACCTCCGGTCTTGGGGGGGAGTGATGTAGCGAACATCTACATAATACCCGCACAACGCTATCTACCCAATGACGACGAAACTACTACAGCACTACTCCACCTAACGACGCGGGTAATATTCAAACGATCCTGAACTGCGATATCAATTTTAGCGCGCTACGACGCATATATACAACTTCCAAAGTATGTCCGTCGGACTGACAGTCAGTATATATTTAAGACGAAGAAAACTATAAACTATATACATACACACATACATACATAGTCACTCTCGCCTGTTTCCCGGAGGAGTAGGCAGAGACTACGGAACGCCATTTGCAACGATCCTGACATACCTCTCTTGCTTCACTCACTCCCATCAAGTTTCTCATGCATGCTCTTCTGTTAAGGGTACTTCTGACTTGTCCTTTTTTCAGGATGTCTCCAATCTGGTCAGAGAACGTCCACCTAGGTCTTCCCCTTTGTCCTGTCCCTATCACACTTGCCTTATATATCTTCTTTGTCAGACTATCGTCATTCATCCTCTCCATGTGCCCAAACCATCTTAACACGCCTTTCTCAATGCTTGTCACTACATCTTCTTTTACCCCACAACACTCTCTTATCACAAAATTCTTTACTCTGTCGGTCAAAGATATACCACACATACTTCTCAGTGCTCTCATTTCTACAGCATTTATTCTACTTTCAAATCTCTTCTGCCATACCCAACTTCCCCTACCGTACATAACGTTTTGGCTATTTATAAACGCCTTCAGAGCTCCATTCACTCTATTACCTGCATTAACTCTTCTTTCAATATCTTCTTCATTCTTACCATCTCTTGTAATCAACTTACCTAAGTAAACTCATTTACTTGCTCCACTCTTTGTCCATCTTATATTAAATCCATAAACTATATACATTGTTACATTTCGTCATAACTACACTTATATCGAATCAGCTTTGATATAGCGATTTATGTGTTTTGAAAACGACTCACTCGCTTTGAAAAACAGTTAGGATTACACTTGACTGTAAATAAGTAGCCGAAAGACCCTTTTTATAATAAATAAAGTTATTTTGACCGCCTCATTGGTCTCGCGGCATAAATGTGCGCGTGGGATTGGGAGGTCTCAAGTTCGATGCCCATGTCGGGCAAAGTGTTATTGAGTGTTTGAAATAGAATTAGTTTTTATTATAAGTCAAATCGATTAGATCGATTGAGTAACATTTTGTTTAGTCTATTGAAAATTTCTGACAATGGTCACACTGAACTGTCACTTCCGTCCTTCCGCTTGAAAAATTAACACGCCGTTTGCAAGCTCGCGTGCCTTGTACCTAAATTAAATTCATCGCCCTTTGAATTAACGCGAATTGAATCAACTTGTAATTAACTTAATACGTAATTGCCGCTTTTGACTTCCGGCAAGGTTTGTTGTAAATTGATGACATATTGAACTTTTGTGAAAAGTTTTGTGAAGCGCTAACGTGGATCGTGGTCTGGAGAAGGACTTCGCCGAATTGTAAACTGGTATCCATTGATTCTCTTGTTATTTTGGCCAAAATTATAAGTTAATCTATAGGTCCACTTCAAGAACATCACCAGGAGCTATAAGGTAAAATTTTCATATAACTAAGATTATAAGTCATCGCTGTGCTACCACAGTGAAGGTGTTTAGATAAATTGTCTATCGTGGTCAGGTGGATGTATTACAGCTTCCACTGCAACTCTGTTCTCAACAGTTTCCCACCTGGCTGCGGTAACTCTAGACATAATTTTGGTGCAGAGCTGTAGTTGAAATTTAGCCGCTGTTGCATTACTGAGTATAAACTCAGATTGGTATGAGCTTGTATCTTATCACCTTGTAGACAGTATTGTAGTGTTTGTCAGGTCAGTTATTGTCTAAAATACATAATATTTAATTGTATAAGTTGACCTAGATAATTTGAAACACATTGTCACATAACCTCAATCAGTAATTGTTGATTTGTATTGTTGAAAAATCTAACTTAAATTTGTTGTTGCATTAATAAGTCAGATTGTTTGGATACATAACAGCTGTATGTATCAATAAATTTAGTAAATTTAGTTTATTGCATATATTCATAAACATAACAACCAACTTGACCTTGCTACTTGGGCGGGTCACATTAATAAACTTTGTTTTGTTATAATATAGATAATATTGCTAGGTAACACATATTCTGTGCTTACTTACTATTGTATATCTCAAATAACACAGCCAGTCTGTCTGTTGCAAATAATTAATTAATTAATTTGAAGTTTCAACTTTTAATTTGTTATAAGTTATAACCTTTGATAACTTGTGTTTGTTACAATATTGAAACTATTAATTTTGTTGGACAGTAAATACCTGTCACTTGCCTGCACTTACAGTAAACAGGTTAATACTTTGTTGGTTTCAAAGAATTGAGAAAAATTAAGTTTTGATTGTTAATATTGTTTAACGCTTGTCCGGCCTCTTTTGAAATTTTGATTATGTCAGCTATCAAGGACTTGCGTGCGGCTGCTGGTGCCATTGCATCAGATTTGCGCTGGTTTGCCTCGGCCAGTGCCTTAGTGAACCGGCCTGATCGCCAGCAGGCCTTACTACAAAGGTACGAGCGGATTGACGATCGCCTGGCAAGTGTGGAACAGCAATTCCGCACTTTCAGCACTTGTTGTCTTGAAGTGTCAATCAATGATTTCACCGCTGACCAGCGAAATAAGGTCAGCGAAGACTATGCCCAGGTCTTAGACCTGTATGATGCTGTCTCCAATACTGCGAGACAACTAGTTGCCGATAGGGAAGGGCAACCCGGCCTGAAGCATGAGCTTCCTAGGTCAGCACCGGGGCTGGTGAGTAGGCTCCCTACTTTGGACCTCCCCCATTTTGATGGCTGCCTAGGAAGCTACCTGGGCTTCGTTAATTTGTTCGACAGCCTGGTCAATGATAGGGCTGACCTTCGGCCGGCACAAAAGTTGGCCTATCTAATGTCGGTTCTGTATGGGGAGGCTAAGGGCCTCATCCAGCATCTGCCCGTGTCTGACGAGGCGTACCAGACGGCTCGGGACCTAATCACCCGTAGGTACCATAATAAGCGTGGCCTCGCCGACACGCACATCGAGCAGATTTTGGGTTTGCCGACGCTCACCCGGGTCTCTGGGTTGCGCACCCAACTTTTGAACCCGCTTTTGGTGGCCATCAACGCACTTAAGTGCCTTGACCTGCCCGTGGACCAATGGTTCTATCTATTGGTGCACATTGTGCTGAAGAAGCTGCCTGCCGACCTGAGGTCGCGTTTTGAACAGCGCTTTGGTGGGGATAGCGCGACCCATCTGCCCCCCTTTGCTGACCTGGAGAAGTTCCTGGAGGATGAGTGCCGGGTCTTGGACGACTCCGGTGGTGACACGCCGGCTAAGTCGCAGCCGCCCAAGGTCAAGGAGCAGGCTCGCGTTCACACCCGAGCCAATGTTGACCAGCGCCCTCCTCGCTTTGCGGTCACGCAGAGCCCAGCGGAGTGCTCCTACTGCAAGGTCACGGGGCACAGAACGGCCAGTTGTAGGGCATTCTTGGACCTTCATGTCGCCTCTCGTAGGCGCATCGCGAATGCCCGCCGCCTTTGCTTCTCTTGTTTGGGGTCCCACTACCAGCGAGACTGCCCAAACTCTCGCCCCTGTCCTCACTGTGGAGGACAGCATTTGGACATTCTCTGCATGAATGCCAGAGAGGTTGGCCGCTTGTCCAACCAGCCGACGCCACGCACGGGCGGGTGTTTTGAAGGTGGCAGCCGAGGCTCACCGGCGCGTAGCCGAGAGTCGCCTCGCTCAATTGATCGCCACTCACCCCGCTTGGAGAACCGTAGCGTGCGCACGCCTCCTCTCTCTCGCGCACCTGAATGTGCTGTTCAGCGTCACCAGCACCATGACTGCTGCCCCAGGTATTCCCCTACTTTGGCGGAGCGTCCCCGCTTTGACTCGCGCCCACCTCGTTTTGGGCGGGTGCGTCACTATGAACCCCCACAGATGGCGCGCGGATCGAGTCATCGCACCTTTGGAGACTTCAAGCCGCACCCCCATTTTGATTTGCCTGGTCCTGGCCAACGGTCGCCGCCCAGGCAACAATAGGTCATTGACCCCTGCCCTATAACGCCAACCTCCACCATTGAGACCGTTATCCTACCAACGGTTGCTGTTAGGGTCTGGGGACCCAAGGGGACCTCTGTTGTTGTCCGTGCTATATTGGACACATGTTCACAAGGTTGCATTGCTTCCACTTATTTGGTAGGGCAGGTTAAATTAAATATGGGCTCTTTTCCAAATTGTATACGGGGCATAGGTGACGTAGCCTCTAATGTTGAAGGGCAAGTTAAGGTTTTGTTTGGCCCTGTTGAATCTTCACACCCGAGGATTAAAACCTCGGCTATTGTGCTGAAGAATATTTTGGGTATGCATCCACAGAAACAGCTACCTGCTGCTGTGGTGAATTTGACATCGGGATTGGAACTGGCAGACCCCAAATTTGACACACCGGGACAAATCGATTTGTTAGTTGGCTCTGATGTCCTCGGTGGAATTTTGATTGGTGGGAAACGGGTCTTGGTGCCAAATGGTTTGACTGCCATCCCGACCATATTTGGATTTGCTTTGATGGGACCTGTACCTAGGGACCCCCCTCCACCTGAACTTGATAATTTGTTGGCTGTAGGCTCTGCTCTCTCTGATGCAGTTCAGAGGTTTTGGGAGATAGAGGAGCCCCCTCAAGTTGCCCGTTTGAATCCAGAACATGAGGAGTGCGAGCTGTTCTTCCAGAACAACACTGGTCGACTCCGTTCTGGTCGGATCATTACGAGGCTACCTTTTCTGTCTGTTCGGCCTGCGCTTGGTGAGTCACGACCTTTAGCCGAAAAGAGATTGCTGGCTATGGAGCGCCGCATGGGTCGTGATCCGGAGCTCAGACAGAAGTACATTGAGTTCATGAGAGAATATGAACAATTGGGATACATGTCCGTGTCAAATTTGGATTGGCGTTCGGTGGAGCACTTCTTTCTCCCGCATCATGCGGTATTGAAGCCATCGACTGGCAAGCTGCGCACAGTGTTTGATGGTTCTGCGCAGACTTCAACGGGCGTATCCTTGAACCAGTGCTTGCATTCTGGTCCCAAGTTGGTCAAGGACCTTTGTGACGTCATCACCAGCTTCCGACGACATCAGGTTGTCTTTGTGGCCGACATAAAAATGATGTTCAGGCAGACTATTATCCACCCTGATGACCGTCGCTTCCAGCTGATCCTTTGGAGAGAGTCTCCTCGCGATCCCATGGTCGTCTACGAGCTCAATACTAATACGTACGGGTTAAGGTCGAGCCCCTATTTGGCAATACATTCTCTTTGGGAGCTCGCAGACCGAGAAGGCTTGCGTTTCCCACGAGCCTCCGCCATCTTGAAAGACGATATTTACGTCGATGACATTTGTTCAGGCGCCTCCACAGCAGACGAGGCGATCCTCCTGCGGGACGAATTGATAGGTATTTTGGCCTCCGCTGGTTATGAGTTGCGCAAATGGATTTCCAACTCACCAGCGCTTTTGGAAGGCTTGCCAAAGGATCATCAGCAAGATCCACATTTGTTTGAGATTGTTGACAACCCCGCCATGATGGCTGTTCTCGGCGTTCAGTACAGACCAGTCAAAGACATCTTTAAGTATAACGTAGACTTGAAATTGCCTTGTTCTTGGACTAAACGTCTCGTGTTGTCTACTGTCGCCAGAACCTTTGATCCGAACGGTTGGATTTGTCCAATTATATTTTGGGCAAAATGCTTCTTGCAGAAGCTTTGGACAGCAGGATTGTCTTGGGACGAACCTCTACACGGCACTCTTGTTGAGGAATGGACCTCTTTTGTATCCGCACTTCCTGCCGTCAACGAGATCTCCTTGCCTCGTCGCATCCCTCCTCCCGGGAAGTACAAGGCCACCCTTCACGGGTTTTGTGATGCCTCGGAACGTGATCACGCGGCCGTGGTGTACTTGCGCACAGTCAGTGCCTTAGGTCAGGTGAGAGTTTCCCTGATCATGGCGAAGAGCAAGTTTGCACACCTTCGGACATCTCTGACTATCCCAAAATTGGAGCTCTCGGGAGCAGCACTACTTGTACGCTTATTAAACCACGTGTCTAACACTTTGGGTAAAAGCATTTGTATTAATGGGACTTACGCCTGGACAGACAGCCAAATTGTTCTTTGTTGGTTGAAGGCTTCTGTCCACACTTTGGAGGTATTTGTCGCTAATCGCGTTTCCCAAATCCAGAAATCCGAAGTCAAGCTTGTTTGGAGACACGTGCCAGGTGAGCTCAACCCCGCTGATTGTGCCTCGCGTGGATGCTTGACGCCTAGTTTGATAGGTCATTCGCTGTGGTGGGGTCCGGAATGGTTGAGTCGACCAGAAATTGATTGGCCTCGAACGCCATTTTTGAATACTTCTAATTTGCCGGGTCTACGAACACTCGCTCTTGAGAAAGTTGAATGCGCCTTCGACCCCGATTTTTGTTAAATCGTTACAGCTCCCTCGACAAGTTGTTAGGTGTCACTGCTTGGATAAAGCGTTTTGTTTTTAATTTTAGGCACCCACAACAGAAACGACTGACACAGTTTCTCTCACCACAGGAACGACAGGAGTCCCTCACCTTTTGGGTTCGTTCTGTGCAATTGGCGCATTTTGAAAAGGAGATTGCTATCCTTAAATCAGGGAGATCGAAATTGTCGGAAGCTGTCTCTAAATTGAACCCCTTTTTGGACGATACGGGTCTCTTGCGCGTTGAAGGGCGTCTCAAGAACGCCAACCTCCCTTACGGAGCACGTCACCCCCTTTTGTTACCTAAGGACGGTCATTTGATACGTTTGTTGGTAACTGACCGTCACCTTAAAAACTCGCATGCTGGTTGTAATGCTTTGTTGGCTATTTTGCAACGCGAATTTTGGATTTTGTCTGCCCGAAGAATTATTCGGAGTGTAGTCTTTCGCTGCATCCCTTGCTATAAGCTCAAGGCTTCTACCATGCAGCCCTTGATGGGAGACTTACCGGCAGATCGCGTAACTGAGAGCAGGACGTTTGACGGTGTTGGCACGGACTTCGCAGGTCCCTTTTTGGTGAAAACGTCGACACTTCGAAACAGCAAGACTGTTAAGGCCTACTTGTGTGTTTTTGTTTGTCTCTCCACAAAGGCCGTACACTTAGAACTGGTCTCCTCGCTTACGACCGAGGCGTTTGTAGCCACATTTGACAGATTTGTATCCCGCAGAGGGATGCCTTCCTTGATCCGTTCTGACTGCGGCACTAACTTCAAGGGCACCTATAATTATTTGAATGATGTTGTTAATTTCCTTGAAACCAACAAAGCTGATATAGGTGATAGGCTTGCCCGACGTGGGATAAATTGGTTGTTTTCCCCACCAAATTGTCCACACTGGGGTGGTATATTTGAGGCCGCCGTAAAATCGGCCAAAACACACTTGCGCAGGACAATCGGTGAATCTGTCCTTACATTTGAGGAACTCGCAACTGTGTTTTGCAAGATTGAGGCCGTTTTGAACTCTCGGCCATTGTGCCCGATCTCCTCAGATCCGAATGATTTGGAGGCCCTTACGTCGGGCCATTTTTTGATTGGTCGCCCACTTGTCGCCTTGCCTGAGTACCCCTACATTGATACGAGACCTGGTCGTCTCTCACGTTTTGAATTGGTACGCCAGATTACTCAGAGGTTTTGGAAACGCTGGAATTTGGAATATTTGCACATACTCCAGCAACGCGTTAAGTGGACCGACAAGACCGATCCACCCAAGATTGGTGACCACGTTTTGATCAAGGAGGCTAACCTTCCGCCACTCAGATAGCGCAGGGGGCGCATCCTTCGTTTGGTAACTGGGGCTGATGGAGTTCCTCGATTTGCTGAGGTCTTGGTGGACGGTTCGATTCTGAGGAGAGCGGTTGCAACATTGTCACGTCTACCAACCGATTAGCGGACCGGTAGGCCGGTCCGGGGCGGGTGGATGTTTGAAATAGAACTACTTTTTATTATAAGTCAAATCGATTAGATCGATTGAGTAACATTTAGTTTAGTCTATTGAAAATTTCTGACAATGGTCACACTGAACTGTCACTTCCGTCCTTCCGCTTGAAAATTAACACGCCGTTTGCAAGCTCGCGTGCCTTGTACCTAAATTAAATTGATCGCCCTTTGAATTAACGCGAATTGAATCAACTTGTAATTAACTTAATACGTAATTGCCGCTTTTGACTTCCGTCAAGGTTTGTTGTAAATTGATGACATATTGAACTTTTGTGAAAAGTTTTGTGAACCGCTAACGTGGATCGTGGTCTGGAGAAGGACTTCGCCGAATTGTAAACTGGTATCCATTGATTCTCTTGTTATTTTGGCCAAAATTATAAGTTAATCTATAGGTCCACTTCAAGAACATCACCAGGAGCTATAAGGTAAAATTTTCATATAACTAAGATTATAAGTCATCGTTGTGCTACCACAGTGAAGGTGTTTAGATAAATTGTCTATCGTGGTCAGGTGGATGTATTACAGCTTCCACTGCAACTCTGTTCTCAACAGTTTCCCACCTGGCTGCGGTAACTCTAGACATTGGGTTTTTCCGTCAGTAGCAGCACGGAGTCTGGTAATGTGCACGGTACGGCAATAGGCTCGCCCCTTATTACGTGGGACCTAAAAATTCATGGCGAAATGTGGGTGTAATATTACACCTCTGCCTACCCCTTCGGAGATACAGGCGTGAGTCTATAAATAAAGTTATTTTACCGACTTCGTTATCAAATATTGACACCATTTATTGATGAAACGGGTTTGATGTTGGTACATTGAACTAAGTTTTATACCAACCTAATAGCGTTGATGGAGTTTAATTCAACTATAGTGAAGTGATTTGTTTGTTTAGGATATGATACGACCAGTATTAGCATAGGCATTGCGTTTGGTAATAACTTTAGCATGCCAAACTATGCTCTACGTTTTAGATTAACTATTGTGTTTACAATTATTAGACCCACAGAACTAACGAAACGGCCAAGCCACAATACATTTTGACTGAAATGTAGAGTTTGTGAAGTTAAGGTTGGTAGAGTTAGGCCGTGTAGATTCAAAAGCTTGGCTCTACATTATATCTGATATCATCGATTTCACAGCGTCATATGCACTGGTCTTGGCAACATTTTACATAACAATGTTTTTGCTGGGCTTATTATTTCACTAAGAATTGAATCAAAACAATTTGCATCTGTACTGTAGTTTTCAATAGATGCTCAAGGCAAGTGTCCGTATCAAGCATCTATTAAAACAGGTGTGAATGAGATCAAACTTTATTAAATAAAAAGAAAATACTAATATATTATCATAATATACTAAAGTGTACATATCATCCCTTCTTTGATTTAAATTGAAACCATATCGTTGTAAAATAAAGTTGCCTAATTTACCGAAAGTGAAAATGATTTCCAAACAAAAGGCCAGCGAAATATGCGCTTACCAGTTTGCAGTGCAACCAAACTTTAAGCTTCAAAAGGATATCAAAGACGTCCCTTTGTATCTGTCTCTGCTTGTTTATTCATGCTGAGGAATGTGCCACGGCGATGACTGATGGAATGTTTGCCCTCAGTTTTGAATGTGGGATGGTCATTGGTTTGAGAATATAAAAAATCGGTTTAGTGTGAAGGGATTTAGGAATGTTCTGGAGATGTTGATGAATGTGATGAAGCTTGGTTTGCAGTTGCTGTGGGGTAAAAAAAGTCGTAAGTAACCTGCTATTTGATTTTTAACATTGGTCAGCGATATTCGCGAATAAAAACAAATAAACAGGGTGACATTTAATTCGATCTATTCTTATAGGCCTTGACATATTATGTAAACGGTTTCTGACCTTAATAACCTCTTTACAGTTCGATTTCTCAGAAACAGTTCATTTTAAATTGGTAAATGGAATGTATTTCTTGCAAATGACTTCAATTACATATTATAAACTCCATATTATGAATAGGTTGAATTACCTCCACCGTGTTATTTTTCTCCATAGTGTCACTTACTTTTGTTCCATTTTAGTAGAAACGTACAATCAAAACTTTTGTGCGTACTTAAGTGTTACATTTTAATTTACTTCATAGTGTTTACTTCATAGTGTTTGGTGCCCAATAATAATAATTGTCAGTAAGTTATGTTCCTGAGAATATTGGATCCTTAAACTGTATGTACCATATTGTATTTACAACTATGCTTGTCATTGCACTGATTTTTTCAATAAAATTATTATTATTATGTTTCTTTTTTCACGGCTATTCTTCTAAGATGTGGTGTTAGAAGAATAACTGGTCCTTTGGGAGGCTTACACGGGGATATAGATCTAACGTGCAGAGGCCCGTAGAGAGTTTTAATCCAAAATGGGTTGGGACACATGCCGCGGAGCCTCCACAACTGCACTACTGAGTACACCTATGGACTAGCCGCATCACGTGTAGGGCTATTGTTTTTAGTGGATTTAATGAATACGGGTTATGGGGATGGGTGTTTAGTGAACTGGTAATTAATGCTATGGATGAAAAACGGCACCTGCCAGTGATACTCCTATAGCATCCGTCCTCGTGGCAGGTGGTGACTCGCCAACTCACTAGATGGGCCCTCTCTTAACAGCCGCCCTAAGCAAACAAAGCCATTATTATTATTATTCTTGAAAGTAATAGTGAATTAAAAATGTTACAGTAAATTAAGTCTAAACATAGTAACCGTGGTGTTCGTAGTATACCATTCGGTATGTTCTATGACTAGGCTAACTTATTTCATAATTTTCGGCTCTTTGTGATGTTTTGCGAGAAAATTTATAGCCGTATAGTTAGCGTTGCAAACGTCCGGATTTTAGCGGTCCCCACGAGACCGCCGAAATCTCGCTGTTAGTTTAACTGCCGTAAATATGCTGTACTGTGTACACAGATGAAAATAAATACTCAGAGACATGTCAGAATATTTGACTACACGTATGGTGTTGTGCTTTAAACAGTCACCGCAACGTTTAAAACCGTGCTGTTTAATTAAAGTTGCGAAAACTATGACATCGTTACTGGTCTTAATATTTCTAAATAGGTATTATAATAGAACGAGTAGGCACATGTAGACTTACTTATATGAAGTTATGATTACCTTACCCCTACCCAACTTCTGTTAGTTATTGCTAGCTGTATGGATACAACATACGAGGTATTTTGTCGTTTATAACATCATTTGTTAAATATCTACATAGTCTCAGTAAATGTTTGAAGTAGCAGACGAGTTCTCTAACAAAAGCAAATAATATTTTAGCCGGCCTGAGACTCAAACCCAGAACTTGACGATCGAATATATACATAATATATTATGGAACATTCAAGCAATAACTCTCTGATGACTCGGTCAGATTAACTTGCAAAATTAAATACTCTTTAAATAAAGTCACATAATATACATTTTCCAAACACCTACCTCACAATAAATAATGGTTACTATAATGCCTAAGTTCATGTACTACATAATATCTACAAGATATCTAGAAGGTAATTTTAGAGGCCGTAAGAAGCCTCAAAGACGCCGTAACCATTAATTACAGTACATATTACTGAGAGATTTACTTGCTAGATTACATACAAGCTGTGATATTAAAGCATTAAGCAATTAACAACAAATTTGAAATAATGTTATAATACTTGTTGATGATACATTTTATAAAGGGGACTTTTTACAAAATTTGTAGATAAACTTGTGATCACATACACATTTTTAATATATTCATTCACCCTAAGAATAAATCCTGTAGTCCCAACGTTTTCATACACAGTAATCTTAATCCATTTAACTTTCGGTAAGGAATTAAGCTCGCATGTATAAATTTTCATTTGAATACATTAAATAAATCCTCCAAAACAACTTTCTGAGCCACGGACTTAAAAACATATCATTTGGACAGAAACACATAACAAATGATAAATGCTAAGCAAGGCGAAACCTTTTAAAAGTTGGGCGTGAAAAATCGGCGGTCTGAGCGCGGCGGTGTCGCGGCTAATTTGTGGACATCGATCACATCGGGACTACGCAGATTTACAACTACTAGAAAAGACTTTTAGAATATTTTAGACTAAAAATCTGTTTGCAAAAGGCAACGTTCGCACTGGAAATTAATTAATTATTTTATTTATTTATAACTTCATACACAGAACATGTATAGGCGGACTTAATGCCTGAGGCATTCTCTGCCAGTCTACCTTGGGGTGATGCAGAGATAGAACAAAGCAGGTGCAAATTGAAGTGATGAGAAACATGACAATTTATATTCATAGAGAGGTCTTTGCATCCATTCATCTAGTAGTGGCAGGCGATTATGTATGATAGTCATAATCATTTATTGTTCTGTAATGTATTTCTTCATTTTAATCTCATTTAAAAAGATAACTCCCACTAGACTTTACAGGCATTTGATCAACGGACACAAAGGGCACCGAGACTCGAAACAACTATTTGTGGGTCACATTACTCCATTTGGATATAAAAACCCACAATATTTGTCGCAATATTAAGCAGCGAAGTGGCTATTTTACTGAATACAGTACCTTTGTGCGCAGTTTAAAGTTTGAAGGCATAGAAAATGGTGACTGAATCATAGTGCTAATTTTCGTTATGCCATGTGAGGTATTAAAAATGATAACGTCGTATGAAAAAGTATTTATTCGTAACATTTTTATGCAACGTGTTTTACGTTGCAGCAACGTAAAACACTTTAGTAATTTAAAAACATGTATAGCAGTCTTACAGGTTAAGGCCCTCATATTGGGCATGCGCATTTTTCGTGAGCACGCTGGCCGCGCGCGTGGCATTCAATTTGTTGTAGTATAAACTAGTGAACGCCGAACTTACGAAGGGCGCCCGCTTGAGGAACGCACACGCCCAATGTGTGGTCGGCCTAAATGTTTTGAATAACGCAAAAACATGTATTAAAAAAAATACTATTCGTATGTCACTTCCAGTAAGTTTACATAAAAAGAGTGGAATTTGTACTTTGGCATGGCGTTTGCCAATTTCAATTCAAATTGCGTGGAGTGGATTTCTACTCTCCTCTTTCAGGTTTTAGAGTAATTAACACTCTGCGTATATTTGGTGTAAAATTTGACGATTATTTTTCAATTGGCCTATTATATTTTAGTAGTGTGTAGATTAAACTAAATGTTACTTGTTATTTATGCAGATGTAATCTGTTTTATTAATTGTTTGATATTCCCAGCGTCTCTTAGCGATTCTTGATGAAAATAATGTTTTTTTTTATTTTTTTTATTAGGAAAACAAACAAGCACTACGGGTTTCATTTAAATCTCAATATCGAATCTTTGAATACACTTCGTTCTTATTTCATTTATTTCAGTGTTCTACAAAGTAATATGATAGTGTAATGTTTTAAAAAATGTCGTGGCATCATATTGCAATTATGGTTGGTTGCCTTTCTCAGTTGATGACTTGCAGAGTCAGTGTCATCAACTATGAATAGTCATTTTCATCCTGATTTTAGAAATATTGATTAATATATTTGTACGTTAATTCTAGCAAGTAATCCAACCTATTCTGTTGCGTTTACAGTGTCCACAACGATGACCCCGTCATCGAAACGGCTCAGACGGGAGCAATCATTGGCCCGAATTCTGATGGAATCGATCATTTGTAACAGCAGTTCTGCGCTCAAAGCTTGATTATTTACAGAAAACAGCCTGTATCTAATAGCAGAAAGCAAGATTTTGATACCGTCGGGCTATGCTGAAGTAATTTGTGCTACTTTTTTGCTACAGTTCGTCGAAGAATTTTGCAGATTTAGCGGATAGACCACGAGCTCTTCTAGGGGAGAGTCTGCCCATTTTTCTCTCTCTCTCTCTCTCTCTGTTTCTGTTTGACGAAATATAAATGAGCGCAGAATGAGCTCGTTAGGTTTCCACCTTCTAGAAAGACCATTTGTCTTTCTAGAAGGTGGTCTTACTGTATAACTTACTCTTATGGATCATTTGTGTATGCAAATCTGTAGATAATTTACATCACAATGACGAGTGACAATATAAGCCTTTTATGGCACGGCCAGTGAACTGATATAATGAATGTAAGCGTGCTAATGGACGGCCAATGTTCAAATAGATTGATACAGGGGTATTTGTGAAGTCATACATGTCGAAACTTTGATGAATGAGTTAACAGTCTGAAAGTTTTTTAGATCAATTAGTTTATTGCAGCGATTTTTTGCGTTTCATATTGTGATGTTGTTTTAGTTACCATTATTTGAAGTTGTGAAAGTGTCAGACACATCGTACATAATCATTTTAAAACTATACATTTTTAAGATGAGGTTGGCTAAGTTAGGAATATTTACAAAATAGGTACATTTTCCATTTAATAGACGTAAGTTTTAGTTTAAAAGGATATTTTTAGGGCTTTTCATTTCTCATCACTTGGATATAATTTCTACTCATATATTTATTCTTATCACCTGAACATATTAAAAATATTTTGCTTCGTTTCCAAAAGATAGAGCAATAGAACAATCATTCGCTCACCTCTACTTAATGCGCGGATATACAATCGGATTCTACATGCAAAAATAATAACCATCGACCACCAAACCTATTTATTTACCCAACAACCCAAAACAAAATACTTTGTATACCAAAATTTATTACCCAACGAACCGCAATACAAACGGCAGTAGCTAAATTAACATAGAGGCTAACATAATTACAGTATTCCCCGCAGGAGCCACAAAAACTGAATGTTTCCCAATGTTATCCAATGTTTTCAATGTGGCCAAAGTTTCCAATGTGGCCAGCGGTTTTGAAACAAGCGACTCTGATTTTAAATAGACCATCATTAGCCATTGAATCAACGTTAGGGTCGGTTTGGTTAAATAGAATGGGTTAGCCTAAATGAAATGTTTAGGCCTGCTTTAGCGTGAACAGGTGCTTTGGAGATTTATGCATTTTGCTTTGGTGGTGCTTGTTAGGATAATATTTCAGTAGTAATCTTCATGCAACACCACGTTTATAGAACAGAAAAAGTTACCTGAAATCTTCGATGACAGCGGAATATGATATTTTATTACACTTCATATAAAGCATGTCTACTGCATATATGCTTGTTTACAAATATAAATTTCTCACTTATGTTAAAAATAATATCTAATGAAATTGATTGTCCCAGCTTGTTGCAGAAACTGCACTTCAACGTGCCTCAAAGATCAGTTAGATTCAATCCACCTATATTGATTCCATTCTCATCAACCAACTATAGACAAAATACGTATATGGTGCGAGCAATCAAAGATTTCAATAAAATATGTAAGGAATACTCTTTTGACCCATTTAATACCAAATGCATCGTGGCGCGCAGAGACATAAATCTAAAATTCTTCGACTCGTAGATTTATCTTAATTTCATATGTTGACTGGTAATAGTGCTTTTCTATGACTATCCGTGAGAACCTGTAATTGGCTTACTGCTTCAAATTTCAGTCATTTTGTCTTTATTGTTATAGCTGTTGGTTTTCCAAATGGTAAATAAATAAAGAAATAATTAAGAAGTTCAATAAAAGTAAACCCGAAAGAAAATTGCTTCATATAGATTTTTATCCAAATTGTGTTGGCTTATCTTATCTTATACTAATATATAAAGCTGAAGAGTTTGTTTGTTTGTTTGGTTGAACGCGCTAATCTCAGGAACTACTGGTCTGATTTGAAAAATTCTTTCAGTGTTATATAGCATATTTATTGAGAAAGGCTATAGGCTATATAACATCACGCTATGAGCGACGGGAGGAAAGCAGTATCCTTAAATAACGCGGGTGTAACCGGGGGCATCCTCTAGTACTAATATATAAAGCTGAAGAGTTTGTTTCTTTGGTTGAACGCGCTAATCTCAGGAACAACTGGACCGACTTCAAAAATTGTTTCAGTGTTAGATAGCCCATTTATCGAGGAAGGCTATAGGCTATATAATATCACGCTATGACCCACGGGAGCGGAGCAGTAGCCTTAAATAACGCGGGTGTAACCGCGAGCTCATCTAGTCATTTATATAACTCGAGACAATGCAATAATAGAGATCCTTCCATGCTTCGAAATCTGTTTAGGCACGTAAATGTTATGGTGGCATAAACAAACTCATTACAATCTTTTGGTAATTTGTGTAAAAATTAATAGAACACGAAAATTTTTGTTCTGTTCTGGGGTAAACTTAATACCACTATAATAATATGTTGTCCAATATAATGTGTCGGTGCAAGGTGGAATAAGTTACACAGCTAAAAAGTTTACATCTTTTAATTTTCGTTCATCATCGTCATCTTAGTATTATTTGGGTGTTCTACAACATTTTCACGTTTTAGCCCGAGTCCGGCTTCCTAGTCTACAGTTGTATCAAATGTTTTGCATTTCCTCAGAGCGATAGCAATCTGACCTTTGCAATATAAATGGACTGAAAACAATAAAATTTAATTAAAACAAAAACTAAAAAAATATTTGTTAAATAACATTTGTTAAAATATGTAGGTATGTAAAATAGTATTATGACTCTTCCACAGTCAAACCGCTAAACCGGTTTTGTGGAGCACTATTAATATATTTATTGTAAAACTGTAATAAATAAATAAATAAATAATAATAATAAAATCTCTATATTCTACGGTTAAGACGAGAGTTAAAATTAAAGGGTACTAACTCCTTGCAACGTCTATCATACCGTATAGGCTCACCGAAATATGGTGGTCACTTTTCGTGACTGCTCACCCTGTCTTAACACGTTCACTGCGCTATCATTTTCCAAGAACTTTCAGCTGGTGCTTTGGAGACCTAAAATATCTCGAAACTAACCTACCCTTTGGTGCGTTTGAGACCTAACCAGTCTCCTAAAGATACAGTTTTGAAAATAATTTATATCTTCCAAATAAACCATGACATATATTTTGAAGTTTTTGTGGGTGTAAGATAGCCTATTGCTTTATATTTTGCTATGTTCGCACGGAGTTTTGACATTTGAATAAACTACAATTTTTTTTTCATTAGCCTGTACTGTCCCACTGCTGGGCAAAGGCCTCCTCCAAATCTTTCCATACTTTCTTGTCGCCTGCAGTCTCCAGCCAACTCTTGTAGTAGGCGTCCAGGTCATTCCGTCATCTCTTTCGGGGCCGGCCCCGGCGACGTCGTCCATCTTCTGGCACCCATAGTGTCGAGATTTTCGCCCAACGATCTTCGTGCATAGGGCTGACGTGGCCCGCCCAGTTCCATTTAAGGCTGGCAGCCTTTTTTCCCACATCTATAACTTTAGTTTCTGAGCGCAGCTCAGTGTTTCGTGTCCGATATTTGAGTGAAATAACCTACAAATAAACTACAAATACCAAAAAAGTATATTATCTATCGATTCTATCTCGTACCGCAACCGAAAGTAGTTCAATATATGTAGTAAGTAGTGATGGGAATAAAATAATGTTTCTGTTGTCGATTGAAAAAGTTTTATTAATTATGCAAAGTGTTTTTATTAAAACATGACAAGCACATTGATTGCTTGCATTGCGCGCAACATACATACATACATAGACTCACGCCTGTTTCCCGGAGGGGTAGGCAGAGACTACGGAACGCCATTTGCAACGATCCTGACATACCTCACTTGCTTCACTCACTCCCATCAAGTTTCTCATGCATGCTCTTCTGTTAAGGGTACTTCTGACTTGTCCTTTTTTCAGGATGTCTCCAATCTGGTCATTGCGCGCAAATGGTGTCAAAAAGGCTACTATTCGGTACTAGATTATATTGAAGATAAATATGCTTGGGATTAACTTGTTCATTCCCACGGGCTATTTCTTTCTTAATTTTTTAAAGCTTTTTGTGAATGTGAGCTGTTGTGTCTGTATTGTGGTAGTCTAGTTTAGTGCTTTTATATTATTTTTAAAATAACGATATTAATTTACGTCAACTTTATGGACAAACCAGCTCATATATGAAAAATGCTATGTAGGTACTTAGTTATTTAACTTGTATAAAACTCCCGTTTGAAAAGAGTGGCCCTGAGTTTCGCGACTGATCTCATGAGGCTCTACTTTTTGAACAGGCATTTTTCAATGTCGACGGTAAGACAACACTAAAACGAGTCACGAAGCGCACCCTCCCTCTCTTGCGTCTACGAGGCGTACGATTCCACGAGTACCGACATATCTCCCAAAGCAAGGAATGAAAATAATTACAGTACTGTGCGTTAGGGACCTAATCCATCTCTAATATCTTTTTTAATGTCCTTTAATTCAGCTCTAAGTAGCAAGCAAATAAGTATATTTGTCCTATTCATACTTAAAGAACTTTACAAGTTAGATCCTCCCGCAAGGAGTGAAACAATGCGATTGTATTCAACGCACAATACGAAAGTCCTGCAAGAGATCTAATAGATCTCGTAATGCAGTGAACGTGTTAACTAGATGGCAACGAATGGGTTTAGCACTCGATAGACTCTTACGGTAGCCACTTTGCCACGGTATTAAACTTTATTTTCATCATGTCAGACTAGAGACGTCCACTGCTGGACATAGGCCTGCCCCAAGGTTCTCCACACAGACCGATTTTGAGCCGTCCAAATCCAACCTTTACTTTTCTTTACCAATCTTCTAATGTAATTCGATATTCTTTATAACATCCATAAATAATTATTTAGTCTGTAAAGGTAAAACATTCATTGCAATCCAACAACGTGATACCAACAGACAAAAGTCAAAGGTAGTCTCAGAGTAATTGGGTTAAAAGGTGAGCAAATTGTACCTAATACTTTAATTAATACATTTCGTTATTTTAAAAGCCTAAGCACTCACTTTGTACTAAATTTACATTTCTGAATTGAATTTTAAAGTGGAATCAAGTCCAAGTCTTATTTGTTGTACATTTAAAGATTTATGCGAGAAAACTTGCATCTTCTTAGAAATTAGTTCAGTAATAAGCTTTAGACAGTTAAATTATTAAAAAGTATAAATTAAGGATTAAAGTTAGTCTAGTCGTCTTTGTAGAAATAATACCTAATATGGAAAAGAATAAACAAAGTCACTAATGTGACTTTGTTTATTCTTGGTATTATACATAACTATTAAGTTATAATTGTAAATTATCGCTTGCCCCGTGCATCGGAGAGCACGCTAAGCCGTCGGTCCCGGCTGTCATGAAAATCTTTGACAGTCGTTATAGGGAGTCAGTACCTATGATTAAACTGACACCAATCTAAACCATGGAATACCATTTGGATTGCGGAGGTCAGACGTGCGGTCGCATTGTGGAAAAGCTAATATTCAGTCAAATCCGGTTAGACTAGAAAGCGGACCTCGGAGTTTATCTGGGATAACGCTAAGAGCGACCTATGAAAATAGCAAGCATACATGTTACATAAAATTTATAGAAATATAGCCATAAGTCCCAATCCGTTTCTGGCATAGAATAATAAAAGTTTTGTAGTAGTAGTAGTCTAACAAAAGGGTACGTAGACACACTATCAACCATCTAAGTAAAGACTTAAGACAATAGTAACAGTAACATACTAGAGTCCAGTAACCACAACAGAGCTTAAGCAACTATAATAAACTCGTTCCAGAACTTCCACAAGGTCCTGTCTCCCCAGACAGCTAGACTGGTGACAAAATAACTAGAACAATTAAACTTGTAGTTAGCAAGCAACTGTGTGCCATAAATATAAATACAATAAGGTCGATAACTAAGCCAAAACCAAACTCATCTGGAACAAAAACTAAGTAAATAAAGGCTCTCAACTCAAGGAGTAAACAGCCTTTGAAAAAAGACAATCCAAGTTTGACGGCGAAAACTTTTTTAATATTCTTAACGCTCAATGTGAGCCCGCCCCTAAAAATTTCCTATTCGTAAGAGGACTTCCCAAATGTAATTTTGCATGAAAGAAATGACAAAGTTCCATAAGTTAGTGGACATCTTTCAATCTCTCAGTTACGATTAAAATGAGGGTGTGTTTGATGAGTTTTTATTCGGTTTTAATAGGTTTATTTTGTATGCACCGTTTGTGCTTTCTGTTTGCTTTTTTATTTTATCTTTATTTTTTTATCAACAGATAGTGCGCCTTGAAGATTATTATGTCCAATCTTATTCAGGTTTTCTTCATTTTATTGAATGACATCTAATCAGAATTAAAAATACAGGGTTTAGGACCGCCCTGGAAAATTTTGTTTGAGCAATAGCCATATTGCAACGAAAATTGTTGCAATATGGCTATTGCTCAAACGGCCCAATAATTACATAAACCATGTTATGTATGATTGGGTCTAACAGGCATAAGGTACAAATGAATACAAAGTTTATAATTATACAGAATTTTCAGGGTTTAAATTTATTCTGTATTTGTCTCTTTAAAGATTCAACAATAAAGTATTTATAAAAAGGATAATACTTTTATTGTGAACTTAACTATACAACCATTTCATATATCATTTAAAAAGGTTTCAATGCAGACCTATCTTTAATACGCAGCCATACCAAACTGGCACTTAGTACCATAAACTTTTAAGCTCATAGCAATAAACAACCCACGCAATTTTCACGCACTATTTGTCGCAAAACTTACGGCCGTGTAATCCTACAATCAACAACCAACTACCTACGGCTCAAAAATCTCCCTTGAATACGGCTCAAGATTGATTCGGACACAAAAAAGTCATAATTCCTCTCATTACCTCTCGGCCATATGTTTTCCCTCTACAAAATTCATGTGTTGTGAAAATTTGAGGCTGTAAATGGTTTTTCCTTTTTTGCTCTAGATACGGCCGGTTTAATTAATTTGTTATTTGGTTTTTTTCATTTTGCTTTTAACACATCTAGGATGGTTTTGTTTTAAGCATGTGGGCTGTTTCGTATACCTATTATGATGACCTTTTAACGAACTTGTGGATATAACCTATAGCGAATTAGAAAACATTGGAACTTAGATTATAATATGTATACAAAATTCAATTAAAACTTACAACAACGTATCTCGGGAGCCTTTGTATTTCTATTTTAGGAGCAACAGAGTCGACGTTTTAAAATTCTGCACAAATCGTGCATATGTTTGATTAAAAAATACAATATTAATACACTTTTTGTATCCCTATTCTCATGCTGCAGACCAGTATGCATGTAGATTGAGCGTCACACGGGAACCAGACCACGGTAATATAATCTAACAGTATTGTAACTCAGCCGTCTCCCCGCGTTATATGCCTACAGACGCGCCGGGCGCAATAAAGCGATAGGGCTGCTGGCCTCAAGTATTTTAACTGCATCTACCTACTCGAAGTTTTTTTTTGTTTTGTGATTGTAAATATTACTTATTTTTTTATTCAAACAAATAAGAATCATGTAGGTATGTAAGCACCCTAGGAAATAACCTATTTGGTTACACCAAGGAGACTAAGCAGTTACCTACACAAAGCAGATTCATATCCGCTTCCATTTTGAAAATTACCCGGTAGGTACTACTAATCACAGACTTCAATGAAATAATACATTGTCCCTTACGCAGATAAAAGTGTTCTGCTAGTATACATTATTACTACAATCATACCAATATGTTTTTAAAAATATAAACATAACAAAATAATAGATTAAGCTAATCAAATTTTGACTTTATCACGCGTAAGTTAAGGAGTAAACATTGCAACGTAGTTGGTACCTACATCTTGAATTTGAAAAACTTATCTTTAAAACTTATCTAACGGAGTTCAAATGTGGTTCAAACAGCACGATATAAGTCTACAATAGGGTATTACACCATTTTTTGAAAAGTGTCTCAAGATGATCCTATGACTTTAAGAAAGTAGTAGAAAAATTACAAAAAATATATTCAGTTGATAAGTAGTTTTTAAACAACTTTTAAATTTACATTTTGAATGTTCGCGGTATATCAGACAAAAACGTTGGAAGCCATCTTGCTTACGCAACATAACAAGTAAACAACGTATAATGCTTGCATTTTTGACAGTCACGTGGTTAAGTTGTTTAAAATTCTACTAAGTTTATGACGTTAATGACATTCGTCATGGCGGCTGTCGTTTTGCGTGATTAAATCACAGATACTAAAACGGAATTCTTTAAAATGGTTTTAAAATTCTATTTTTTCATTTTATGAGCTGTAACTAATATATTCCGTATGTTTTCCGGTAATACTATCTTAAATATACGTTACTATATTTTTTTTTACATGGGGTAAAATACCCTATTCGTCGCTATAATTATCCTTCTCCTTACTAATATTATAAATTCGAAAGTGTGTATGTATGTATGTTCCGTTTTCACGCGAAAACGGCTGAACCGATTTTGTTGAAATTTAATATAGAGTTATATTGGACCATGGAGACGGACATAGGCTACCATAAGTTGCAAAAATTAAACTAGGAGGGATTGCAGGGAGGGTAGAAGTTTGTACGGCAGAAATTTTCCTCTTGGAACTAAGAACGCATGCGCGAATAATTAAGTGCTGCGCATGTGCTATCTGTCAGGACTGTCAATGTACTGTCACATCATACATATTGATATGTTGTGCACGGTGATTACATTGTTGGCATATATAAACTAATTATTATATACTATGCTCAAACGGCTGAAACGATTTTCTCTATCTACTACAATTATAAATGCGAAAGTTTTTATATATATATATGTATATTATTATATTGGACATGTATTGAAACATGGCTTTGACAAACCGATATTGACCGAGTTACTTTGTACTCTATAGAGCTTCTGACTCTTTAGAATAATCAGGAGTGTCTTCACACAACTTGGGAGTGAAAGTAGATATGTGTTACCCCGAATTTAACGCGCGCGAAGCCGCGGGCAAAAGCTAGTAATTTAAATAAAGAACACTGCTACAAAAACCGTCACCGTCCGTTCGTCACCGCGGCACGATCGCGGCTGTTGGGTACTATAGGCACAGTAATAATGGGTACTGCGCTCGAGGCGCGTAGGTATAACTTGAGTTTTGTGGGTTTGTATGGAGTTACAATACTGTTAGATATTATTACCGTGACCAGACTAACGGCGCGGTGCAATGAATGCAATTGTAACTCTGTCTCAAAGGAAACAAGCTCTATAAAGCCGAAAATTATTATTTCCATAATGAATAGCAACTCTGATGGGATTTGTGAAGATGTATGTTGGGCGTTGGGGTGAGATGGTCACGAAGATTGAAAAAAAAATAGTCTAAATTTAGTTTCGTCAAGTCACCAGGACTTGACGAAACTAAATCTAGACTATTTTTGTCTCGGTCTTAGGATGATACTAGAAAGGGACGGAAACAAATAACTTTTGTGAAACTTAATGATATTTTTTGCGACTTAGTCTTGGTTTAAGAAGTGTTAACTGAGACGCTAATATCTCTGAAATTTAGTTTCACAATTTTTTCTGTGTAGTTTTAGGTCGAAACCTGATGACTGAGTCTCAATGAAACTAAACAGGTACGAGTACGTATAGCGTAACGTTTCTAAAATATCACCGTTCCTTTTCTGCCATAGTGTGTTCGAGACAGCAATAGAATATTTTTAGTTTAGTTAGTGCAACATGAGAATAAGGGACAATGTACTAGGAGAGCAACAGAAACTGACTATAAAGTACGTGACGTGTCGACGACGTGAAATGTCGCGTTTGTAAATTTTCGCAATTCTGTATACGTAGTAATGTATGAATTAGAAGGTGAACTGCACTTGATGTTCTCCGTTTGTAAATTGCATATGCGGCATTGCTCTTTTGATGTTCATCCTATCTAACTTACTGGCTAGAAAGTTGTGGTAGGGTCAGATGCTGATTATTTAGTTTTTATAGATAGTTTAATCCGTGAGAAACACGATGTATAACTAATTTAGGGTCTTAATTAATTTATTGCTTTTGTTGGTTTATGTTAGTGTGTGTTTTAAGCTAAGTTCTTTTTATTTTAATTTCTTAATAACTGCATCTTGTCATCCAAACCTGGCCGCCAAGTGGTGGACACTGCAGGGATGTCATGTTCGTGGTAGTCCCAGGAAGCGTTGGCGAGATGAACTAGATGGCTTCTCAAAAAGTTGGACAGGAACAACTGGAGAGACCTATGGAGAAGTGTAGGGAAGACCTTTGCCCAACAATGAGACATTACAGTTTATAAAAAAAGATACTAGCGTTTGACCTGTGTAACAAAATTATTATTATCTATTGCCCGATTTCATATTTTTTTTGTATTCTTTACAATGCTGAATGTCGCACTACTGAGTTTTTTTTTCCTTTTAATATGTAATACCCTCTCTCGTCGTTTTGAGTTATAGACAGCGAGGTTTGAAACCCTATCAAAGTAATCCGCGCAGAAATTGGCAAATTCTCTACAATAAAGGGGAGAAGCCTTTCTTTGGTTGTAAAACCAAACTGCGGTGACCAACATCAATAAACCTTTCAAGTAAGATTTTATATCTAATACTTATTGCTATAGAAAAATTTCTTGCAGAAATATCTTACAACACGAACTTTTCTAACTGACATATGCGCAAACTCTTTCCATCGTCTAACAAACCAGAAAATATTCGGAGCATCACGAAGTCTGTTATACTTCTGGCAAATAAAAATACTACAGCAAAATGTCATATTACCGCTTCTCCACCACAACAAAAGCTCAAAGGCTTAGAAAGGACAAAAGTTTGTGTGTCATCTAGTTCGTGGGACACAATAAACTGATTTTTATGATGAAAAATGGTCGTTGTCTTTTTACTTAAACATTGATTGTCGAGCAAAAAACATTTTGTTCATTAGACGCTTGACTTAAGGTCGAATTTCGATGTTTGCATGGGCTGCGACCCTTTGATGTTTGCATGGGACATCTAAAGACGTTGGATGAGTCAAAAAGGTTAGTATTTGATCGCTAATGGAATTCACCGGGATTTTTCTGGGAAAACATAATCCGGTAAGATTGTAATTTCGAAGGGCAAAAAGGTTTAATAAATAAGGTATTGTGTGCGGATAGTGCTTCTGTTTGAAGTTTAATATTTAATGTAGGGTGGATCAAAAATGGCCTGGAAGGTTTTTTAAAACTCAGTTTCGGCAAGTGGGTAAAAGCCTTGATGTTCACCCAACCCTCATTCTGTTTAACGCATGGAAAGGGAGGAAAGGTGAAGTTATCCTTCTGGACTTCTTTTCAAACCTCCTTTCTCTTATATTCTTGTTTACCAAAAAACTAAATAACTTCTGGCGTGTAAACTCTAAGTACAACCTAAACTTAAGCTTTCGACCAGTTTCAAGATACTTGATCTCATTGATTTTACATAACGACCGCCAAAGATCTTTATGATAGCCAGGACTGACGATACGCATTGTGGGTTTGATCTCGAGGCTATTTGCGTCGCAGTCTATTTGGTTTCCTCACTGAGCTATCACTTTTTTATATTTAGCGGCAATTATTTCTAAATATTATTCAATATTACGGCGAAAATAAGTTTTTAGAAGCTGTTGGTGTATCCAAACCCTTACACAGATATCCTTGTAGATAGTTTTCGTATCAGAAAACGTGTTTCTGAGATGAAAAGCTTACACAAAGAGCTCTCGGCTCGGTTCATATACTCCAGCATGAAGTAACAGTTATTGGAACTTGATGTTATATATTGTTACGTGATTTCTACAATCATCCCATTATAAGTAAATTTGTAGGGCTTCTTGTACTTACCACACGGAGACATCAAAAGTACCTATCTAAAATATATATAATGTTCTAAATTCACTTTGACAAAGCGGCGTAAACCATTCACTGTATCACTCTAAGATTAAGTGGAAGACAATATCCATTATATGCTCCTGTACAGAGGCGGCTCGTGAAAGATTATATTGGGTGTTCACAAAAAAGAAATATGAAACTGCTTACTATTTATTTTGTGAATGCTTTTAAAATTAATAGTAAGATGTGCTAAATCATCGATACCTACCTGAACAGTCCACGCAGTATCAACTCCGGCGCCACTAAACAAAATACACGGAAAACAAAACAGCTTCTTACTTCATACAAAATAAATTAGCGGGTCTTAATCGCGTACAATTAATTTATTTAAGGTATAAATACCGGAGAGAGTCTTTCCGCGACCACGCTCGGTGCAAGACAAGCGAAACCTCGGAAACAAATAGGTATTTATACCTTAAATAAATTAGTTGTACGCGATTAAGACCCGCTAATTTATTTTGTATGACGTATACAAATCACGAAAGTTTAAAATCGATTAGCTTCTTACTTCCTTCGCATTTTCGCAACCACATAACCAAAGCGTTTTATCATATTTTGTTTTTGTTTTGTTTTATGATCTCTCTCTCTCTCTCTCTCTCGAGGAGAAAGTTGTGTTTTGATAGTCTCTGTCGTTAAATACGTAAATAAATTAGAAATGTCATCTAAAAGTGCGGAAGTTACCATTGTGGAGTTAAACAACTCTGTGATCTTGCTCCAGAATAAGTGTCTGCGCTAGAAAAGCTTATATTAGAGCAAAATAAGCTTATCAAAAAGTTTATTGAGAAGGAATCTGTAACAATCGACAAAACTAACAAAATGATTACTGGAGGTATTTCGTCGGAGGAATCGAACGTGCGACCAATCCGCGGAGCTGGTGTTCGTGCCGCATCGGCTATCTCAGCTGGCGCTCGGCAAAATAAATGTGTGTGTCGTTAGTGACGTCGAGCCGTTGGTGCCGGCTGACGCACATCATCCGCCGCTCGGCGTTCGGCTGAGTGTTGAGCGGCCGGCGGCTGCGCGGGCTCGGCCGCCGCCACCGTGCTATCAGTAGCGACAATATCAACACTCACCTCGCTGGAATTTTAGAAAAGCGGACTTTTATGCCTCATATGACAACTTAGCACCGACATCGTGGTCGGATGTGCTAGCGTGTACAAGTTCTACTGACGCTTTAGATTATTTTTATTCGCAACTTGACACATTTTTTAATGCAAACGTCCCTATAAAACGGGAATTAAGTGTACATAATAAGTATGTGTTTCCTAAGTGGTATACGCCAGAAATAATCGGCACTATTAAGAACAAGTACTTCCATTTAAAAAGGTACAAACAATTTAAATTAGAGTTCAATAAAGAAATGTACAAATTTTATAGGCAACGTACGAAGGAACTCATAAAGTTGGCCTATGCCAACTTCGTAGATCGAGCAGAGGCGGGTATAAAGAAGGATCCCAAGTCTTTTTGGAATTTTGTGAAGGCGCAGCGTTCTTCGCAGCAATCTGGTTTTGATTTTGAGTACGATGGCCGTACAGTCTCCGGACTGGATGCTGTGAACGCCTTTGCAACATATTTTAAATCTTCGTTTTTGACAGAGCAGCCGACACCATCTACAACTATTGAACAAATTGACAGTAGCTTGTACTCTTTTCGCATTCATATCGATAGTATTACGAAGTCTGATTTGTACCAGGCAGTAAAACGCTTAAAGGCTCAAACATCAATTGGCCCGGATGGTGTACCTGCCTTTATAATAAAAGATTGCATTAATGTTTATGAGGTACCACTATTGCACATTTTTAACTTGGCGTTAAGTACGGCTAGCTATCCTGCCTTATGGAAGGTGTCTAGGGTCACACCTGTCCCTAAGGATGGCTTCAAGTCTCAGATCACAAACTATAGACCCATTGCCGTGCTCTCGGCATTCGGCAAGTTGTTTGAATCTATTTTTAACAAACACATCACCAGACAGATTAAACAACAACTGAGTGAGTGTCAGCATGGGTTTAGAGCTGGTAGATCCACTACCACTAACTTAATTAACTTCGTAGATTATTGTGTGATGGAAATGGATCACAGAAGACAAGTGGACGCGGCTTATTTTGATTTCAAAAAAGCATTTGACCGCGTCCACCCTAAAGTGCTTTTGCAGAAATTAGCAGCTGTAGGATTCACGCCTAAGCTGTTGAATCTGTTGGATAGTTATTTTGTCAATCGTACGCAATATGTACAGTTAGGAAATTACCAATCTAGCCCATATGACACTCTCTCTGGTGTAAATCAAGGTAGCGTCTTGGGTCCAACTTTCTTTTTGATTATGATCAATGACCTGCCGAATGTCGTTAGTGCGGCACACTGTCTCTTGTTTGCTGACGATTTGAAGCTGTTCTTAGGGATAGATTGTCCAGACGACTGTGAGGCACTTCAGCGGGACATTAATAGTGTTGTAGCTTGGGGAGCCCGAAACCACTTAGAGTTTAATGCATCTAAATGCAAAGCAATTACATTTACTCGTTCACGCTCTCCATATATCCATCCTTATGAAATAAGTAGTGTCCCGCTACAACGTGTCACTCAAATACGTGATTTGGGCTTGACTTTGGACACGAGCCTAACTTTTAATGCACATATCACAACAATATGCAAAAAGAGCTTCAAATCACTAGGTTTTGTGATTCGACAATCAATACCGTTTCGGAGTAGGGGTGGTATAATTGCGTTGTACTTTTCATTTGTTAGAAGTATTTTAGAGTACAACTCCGTAATCTGGGATCCACACGAAGACAAGTATTGTATGATGATTGAGCGTGTACAGCGGAAATTCTGTCGATTTCTCTACAAAAAGCTTTATGGCTATTATCCTTATTTATATCCGTCTCTGTTCGTGTCAGGCATGGTGTGTCTTGACACGCTGGCATTACGACGTAAGTGTGCCCTTATGTTGCGCTATTACTTGCTTCTTAATAATAAAATCGACGATGCGACCACACTGTCGCGATGTTCGTTATCGGCGCCGAACCACTACACCCGGTTACGCTCGCGCCGCTTGCATGCCGCACCACAAGTGCGAACTAATACGGCGCTATACGCACCCACGTGTCATGCAGTTGCACTGCTAAACGCTCAGATTGCTCAGTATCCGGATGTAGATATATTCTTTATACAGTTAAATACATTTATAAAAAAGCTATACACTTTTTGTCAAATAATGACAACATTTAAAATAAGTAATTGGACTTAGTATTAATAAGTAACTATGTACCTACTATGTATTTTTGTACTATAATGGCTCACTACACGCATTGGGCAATTGTTAGTGTAGTGGGCAGTTGTAATAAATAAATAAATAAATAAAAAAATATTGGTCATTGTTTTAAGTTTTTTCACAGATTTTATAAAGTTTACGCTGTCATATTCCATATTAGTTACACAATTTAACTGTCTTTCTTAAAAATATACACACAATCACACATACAATTAACTACATATACTTATTTAAAACACCAATCCTTTTCTTATTACCAACGCAGTTGCAGAGAAATGTTTTGCTTTTGTTTACATTCAAATTATACCGACAAAACACTATTAAACAAAAAACGGCGCAAACGTTTTAATTTTGCTTCGTGACAAATGGTCATATCATTTAGTCGGATAATATATTCGCGCATGCGCACCTCGTCAAGTTAGCCAGGAGCGCTGCTCCGTATTTGGCTTATTTCTCATACAAATCTTTTGTCTCACGCGCCCTGCGCATAGAACGCTCTCTCTTTCGCACTCATTACATTTCAGTACTAAGCGTTGTACAAAGCATTCGTCAACCAAGAGCGCTGTTATGAGCGCTCCACTCAACAAAAATACCTACGTACGTTTCAAGAGTGTTGACAAAATTATGATAAACAGCTTAGTAGTCAAATACTTATTAAAATTTGTGGATATGTATTATAGAAAAGAGAAAAGATATGTATTAAAATATTGAGTATGTTTATAGAAAAAGTTTATATGAGTTGTACTTACACATATATTTTATAATTTTGGGAGTTCACTGCTCCAGCGCTCCTTTGAACGAGCCGCCCGCCACTGCTCCTGTATACGCTGTGTTTATAAAGCTGAGATAAATAAAAAGTCGTAGTGCTTGAGCTGAGGAAGACAATTATAATAGCTAAATAAGTATACTATGAATAGTTTTAAACTTTAGATTTTTACATCATCATCAGCCCTTTATACTGTCGCACTGCTGGGCACGGGCCTCTTCTCACTATGAGAAGGGTAAGGCCATAGTCCACCACGCTGGCCAAGTGCGGGTTGGCAGATTTCACATGTCTTTCGAGAATATTATGGAGAACTCTCAGACATGCAGGTTTCCTCACGATGTTTTCCTTCACCGATAAGCAAGCGATAATTAACAATTGAATACGCACTTAACTCCGAAAAGTCATTGGTGCGTGCCATGGATTCGAACCCAAGACCCTTTGCATAGCAGTCTGTCGGTCTCTCCACTCGGCTATCACTACTTTTAGATATTTACACTTAATTTAAAAATATTTATGTACTTAAAAAGCTGAATAATTTTATAGTAAATATTAAATAGTCACGGTTTGTAATCCTGCAACCTCGGCCGGTGTCAGCCATGCCGAAACTTCGGGATAAATAATAACTAATATTATTTCACATTTCTTTTTAAATAAGAATGAAATAAATTCTTATTTCTTACTAAATAACTAATAAAAAAATAATCAAAATCCAATCATCAATAAAATGGCGGATGGATGGAAGTTTGCTTTTTTTGTTTATCCCGTGATAGCAGATGGGTTTGCGGCTACCTGATGGTGTGTCATCAAATTGTGATTGGAATATTCAATTTCCATTGGAATAAAATCAGTAACGACAAATAGATAAACGTTCGTATAAAGATTTGCATGTTTTTAAATCGTTTGTTACATTTTTCTTTACAATCTGTACATAGTATAAAGTCATATTTTTTAAAATTTTGAAGTGTTCGTTTGTGTTCTATAAGACGAGCTTGCACTAGAAGATCTGTACCGAGGATCTAGCAACTCACACAAAAAACGCCCAGATTCGGCATAACAATATCGCATCACACGAAGTAGGTATTAATCCGTGTGGGATCGAACCTTTAACACTGAGGAGGGTGTTTACCCCCTTTTTTTTTGGTATCGGGTTGGAAAATCCTCATGCAGTCCCTCCGCCCCGGGGGGGAAGGACGAAGGAGACTGTCAGACTCTTACTGACTAAAAACCAACCCGTGCTCCTCATGTACCCATGTGTCGGAGGGTAGGGTTTCACCAAAGCATTCCTCGCTACCCCCCGACGGGTATTGGCCCGCCAGATGGTCAGGCGGGCCCCGAACGAAACCCCCTTGGCGGCCCCACCGCGACGCAGCGATGATGCGCCCCCATTTGGTCGTGGGAGATAGGGCGCGGGGCAACGCAACACCCACACGCCTCTCCTCCCGCGACCGCACCCGACTGCGAGGGACAGACAGAACTGTCCCCCGCACCCGCACCATGGGACGCATCCTACGCAGGCCTCTACCAAGCCCACGTGGAGCGTCCCCTCCCGGGATCCCGCTTAGCTTCACCGTGGGTGGCTTCTAACCCACGGTTACTGAGCCCCTCCACCACGACAAGGTGGAGATCCCACGGGGGGGGGGGGGGGTTACCCCCTACGCCATACGTGCAGTTTATAAGCCTATATGTTTAAGCATAAGCGAATATATTAACTTAGTTAAGTTGATTCCGGTGATAATTGATTCAATTATTGTCAAGAGATAGACTTTTTTTTTTTGTTTTTTTTTTCTAGGATAGACTTGATTGTATCGTAGCTCGCTACTCTAAATATTGTTATTTAATACATAGATACAGATTGATCAAGATATTTACATCATAATAATTATATTTTGAAGTTTTACTTAAAATAATATCAAAATATGCTCGTTTAAATGTGAGGTAGTGTTCTTTGGCTATTTTCAGTGTATTGAACGTGGATATTGCCACTGCGTCAAGTGATGTAATTTCAAGGCACCCATGTAGCATGCCTTTATTTTTTGGAGGAACGAGCATGATTAGGGTGATCATGTGTAGTGGACCGTGATATGCCCGAGGTGATCGAGAAATTGTATTCATATTTCCTATTTATAAGTAATTTATTTAAACACTTAAATACATTTAGGTACATTAACTGACATACGTAGGATTAACATAATTATGTACAATAAAATAAAACTAATTATATAACTAAACTATCCTAAAGTATAAAAAAGCGAAAGTATGAAAAGAAAAGTAAATAAAATATAATAAAAAATTGCCAACTACGATGCGTCAAAAAATTCCTCCGCAACGCTGTCGAGCGGTAGCGTGCCCAGAAGGCTGGCAGCATTGCCACGTTGAATGGCAATGCTTATTCTCTCAGCGAGTTATATTCATATTTTAAATCGTATGTGGATTTTTTTATTAATGCGTACTAAATAGTTACTTGTTTTTGTAGTTCTGTAAGTGTACGCTAGATGTCACCAATGTTTGTGTGTTTGTCTGCTGTATGTAGCTACCGCTGTCATTTATTTCATGTTTAGATGCTCTTTACTTCAGTAGTGTCATATTAATAGTAGGTATATAAATGTATTATTACTAAATAATTGCAAACTTATTAATAAATAATTCCAGATTTACTACTAAATAATTGCAGTATTTATTACTTAATAATAATTTGATAATTAAAATAATTGAATATAAAACACCGTTCTTAATACAAAAGAAGCAGGAATTTCCAGGCTTTTTCTGTGATTGACATTCTCCAAAGAAAAGAAAAGTCCAGACCTATTTTCGAACAAAAGATTCTTGAGATTTCGTTCAAAAATTTGTCCCATTAAACATATTTTATTTAAAAGATTCGGAACGAACACAGGTTTCTCCAACTTAAACATGAGAGTTCTGAGTTAAAGCCTTTGGGATTTATTTTTAATACGGTTTAACAGCTACCAAGTATTTCTTACAGCCAGCCTCAGAAATAAGTTGTAGAATTATTATACTAAAATTACGAGGTACCTTCTTGTAAATATTTCAAACGTTTTACAGATGACTCAAAGTACATTGAATTTCGACAAGTACCAATATTGACTATGTGATTTTACTTCAGTTGATACCTTAGCATTTTAGATTGTGTCTAAGATATCAGTTAAAATAAATTACATACTTGAATGTCTTTTCCATTTAATGGCGTTTCGAGTTGTTGGTCAACATATGATTGAAATGCTTATAAAATGGTTATTACCTTAGCGTTTCTGATCTCAGAAAGATTGTTCGTTGCAATGTAGAGTGACAATGGTCACTCTACATTGCAACGAACAATCTTTAATATATTATATATTTATAGTCTTAATGGATCGCTCGCTTTCAACCAAATAAATTGCGCGTGTTCTTGCGTGTAATTGAAATGTGGCCTGTCCTCTCCTTTGAGTAATTTCGAGGCGATTAATTAAATCTTTCGGTTTCAATGAAGAAGTAGGCAAGATAATCAACATTTTTTATCAAAATGTACGTGGACTCAGGACTAAATTAACATATATACCAAGTGACAGCCAGAAAAAAATACCTTTCAAAAATATATTTTCGCTTCTGTCAACACTAGTATCCGCTCAATACGAAGTTACGTTACAAAGATCAAGAAATCAAGTTTATTTTTTGTACTTAATTTAAATTGTTTTTCGGGATATATACCACGTACCTTTGTTTGGAGTAACCGATATTTCGGCACTGTTGCAAGCGCCATGTTCGTGGTATATATCCCGAAAAACAATTTAAATTAAGTTTAAATGACCACGAAAGTTTAAATTCCTATATTATTTTTTGTAGTAGTCTTTTTTGTAGCGTTGGAAACCCTATACGTGGGTCTCAACGTTGAGCCTGATGGGGGAGTATGTACGACTCCCGCACTAAGTTTCGCCTATGCACTAAATATCATCGCCGTGTCCTCGACCTCCCTGGTGGGAGGGTAATGCAAATTATCCACAGTGGGGTATGGGATACGCGACCTCACCGGTATTCGGCGCTAATAAGTGGACCCCGCCGACAGCCTTAAGTCACCTTTAAGTTTATACACACCAAACGGTAGCTAATAACGACAACTTAATTGCTACTCTTATAACAAGACATTCACATTACCGTGATCTATGCAGCTTTCATTACCAGCATAATAACAGGAAAGCATACAATATTTATATCCGAGGAGTTAATGACAACTATGTAGACTTCTCAGGCGCCTGAGTCAAACATAATTGTCTACTCATCAACTTCGCTACTGACAGTATAGCCCCTAGTGCAATATTGTACTATTATGTAGTGTGCGTATTCTTGACAACCTTGCGCATTAAGAATGTGAGGACTTCGCCCTCTCAATGAGTTACCTACTTCCCTTGATTGAATCAGTCAAATTCTGAGATTTACACAGTTTGCATTATGTCACGTATCTACCTGATATCTAATATTATTTATACCTAAAACATATTTTTCGCTTTTTTGGATGATAAACGTAAGCATATTAAGTCTGGAGATCATATTCTAGGTTTAATAAAGAATACGTTAAAAAAACCGAGTTTAAAAGCTCATCAGAGTAAATAAATTAAAAACACACTTTAGGGTAACTCAAAAACTAATCGTCACATCTTGATCAAATTTAAGTGGGACCATACGGAAGCACCAGCATTCAAATAAAAAAAATCATTTGAATTGGATCACCTAGTAAAAAGTTTTGAGGTAACACACTTTAAAACATACATACATACATACATAGTCTCACGCCTGTTTCCCCGAAGGGGTAGGCAGAGGCATATCAAACGCTCACTTTTCGCCAGTGTTTTGATCCCACGTAATAGGTGGCGAGCCTATTGCCGCTTATCGGTGTATTTTGTTTGCCTCGTCCGTTGATCGGCAGGTACACCACTTGCAGGTGAGGTTGGCTTGGGACCCTAAGTTCTTGGTGGGAACCCTATGCACCCACTTTAAAACAAACCTTCTAATTGAGAACCTTCCCCTTTTTGATGTCGGTTATAAACTCAGCGATAGTGGGAAGACCAACAGTTGCTGCGCAGATTACGCGCAACTGACTTTTCGAAGTTATGTAGGAATGTATTCAATTATTAACTATTATCGCTTGTTAAACAGTGAAGGAAAATATTGTGTGTAAACTTGCATGTGTGAGAGTCCTCCAAAATAAAATTTGTCTCCATAATTTGTCTCCCAGAAAATATGTGAAGTCTGACAACCCGCAATATGGATCCATTTTTAGGTTCACAAAACCCTTAACAGTATGAAATTGGGTTTAAATTTTCAGAATTTCACTAGTCTGTGTTGGCAAATCCTAAGTTTTGTGATGATTTACCAAGTATACAATAAAATACAACACGTCTTCAATAAGCTAGACGCATGAATCTAATGCTTTCTGCCACATGTTAACTTAAAATAATATTTGACTACAGATTCGCCACGCAACTAATCTCAAAAAATATTAGCGCATATTAAATCATACTTTATCTTATAACGCAGAAGGACTATTTTCATATAAACAAACTGCTTTCTATTTGGCTTATTGAATAAAAGGAGATTCACATAAATTATGCTCTTTTTAGAAACACTGCGATGAAAAATATAGCGCTTAAGGCAATGTTTATCCTTGAATTATAAATCCTTAAAGTACGTAAGATTTATTTTTTGAGGTTATGATATTTTGTAAGAATTCTGCTTTGCTATTCGTTTTCACCGACGTCGCAAAGTGATTTTGGCTGCAATGTTTGTACGTAGGCCCCTAGTTATAACTTGACAAAAGTATAATTAGCAGCGTCTTATTTGTAAGTAGGTTATAGACTTATAAGTGATAGACTTATAAGTGATAGATTAGATAGTGATAGACTTTCTCTGAAGGTAATGTGAACATAATGTTAATTTGGAATTAAAAGGCAGTTCACCGTTTTGAGTTTCAAACGAAAGGGGTCAGTAGCTAAGGGTAGTACATCTCAAAAATATTATTTTAGAAAAATTTGGGTGGTGTTCCTCCAACAAGGGAGTCGAGATATCGACTGTGTTTCGTATTTTCCAAGTCATAAATTACAACATACTAAAATCGACATCATGGCGTGAAAAAGGCGTGGTGTTTTCAAAATATTCAGCTAGTAACGAGTGATTGCCCCGCACAAAAAAAAAACCCAAGAAAGGGATAAGACATACGTTTTATTCATATTAACTTCATAACCTTGTGGTTCGTTTATTCGTGTTACTTTGAGATTTGTTCAAAGTCAAAAGTGTATAAGTAATATTTAGATAGTGGTTTATTCTACTCCTTTGCCAATACTCGGCGTAAAGTCATAACAATACCATGAGCCTAATCATTGCGCTTGTAGAGTATAAACAATTTAAAAATAAACCTCATCACAATCTTTATAACAGAATTTTATTTAAAATTAATGAATAAGCCCACCAACTCGGTAATCTATTTTATACCACAACCAAGAAATTCAGTTATTAATTACGACAAAGGATCTTTGATCTTTTAAATTGATCTCATCGACTCTTCATTAGAATTTTGAGGTTGAACGAAAAAAGGGCCGAAGCCCGTAAATTGTAAAATTAAAAAGGCTTTTATTTCGTTAAACATTCGAGTCTGAACGTTGATTTGACGGTTTGAAATAGAATTATTTTTCATCAAATTAATATTCAGCAACAATCAGCTAAATTATATATTTTACTTAAAAGCGAGCTTAAGGGGTCATTGACCGCCGCCTGGGTCTAAAGGTTTATTATTTGATTTACAATTGGCTGTAATAATTTTCAAATCTTTTGAGGCTATTGCCTTAGGCTCGCCCCCTATTACGTGAGACCTAAAAATTCATGGCGAAATGTAAATAATATCACATCTCTGCCTGCCCTTCGGGGATACAAGCGCGAGCCTATAACAAAATATAAGGATTTTGTGTAAATTGCATAATTTTATGTTACCCGGGCGAAGTCGGGACAGGTCGGTAGTATACGTGTAATATATAATATATTACCGAAATCATTTTAATAAACTACATACTATAAAACTTAAAACATCCCATCAATACTCATTTGCCCTTTATATTTGCAACGAGGTCGCCAAACAAACGTGCCAATTGAATCAGCAACTACGACTTAAAAAGCTACTTAGCAAACAAAAACAAGTAGTCCAAACTACTGCCAACCGGTCTACTTCAACCCACTTATTTAACCAAATTAACCACTATTACAGACTTAAGAATTACGTTCTCCAAAGAGCATCAAATCTTCTTTCTCTTAGCGTTATCCCAGTTTCAATCTGGGGTCCGCTTTCTAGTCTAACCGGATTTGACTGAATATTAGCTTTTCCACGGAGCGACTGCCTGTCTGACCTCCGCAACCCGAAGGGATAGCGATATTCCATGGTTTAGACTAGTGTCAGTTTTATTTAGAAGGTACTGACGCCCTGTAACGATTGTCAAAGATCTTCATGACAACCGGGACCGACGGCTTAACGTGCTCTCCGAGGCACGGGACAAGCGATAATTAACAATTCAATACGCACATAACTCCGAAAAGTCATTGGTGCGCGCCGTGGATTCGAACCCGATACCCTCTGCATGGCAGTCTGTTGGTATACCCACTCGGCTATCGCCGCCTATTATATATATATATTACAGACTTAAGAATTACGTTCTCCAAAGAGCATCAAATATGAATTCAAAATGTTCAAACTTAAGTACAACTTGACGGACTTAGCTCGAGTTTGGGACTGCACTCAAGTGATTGCACTATCTAGTTAGTGATGCAGGAGCGGGTCCCTTAACAAATGCTGCCGAATTTTATGGTATCCTGGTACTGGTAGGAGGGTGCATTGGTTATGTTGTTATCTTTCGAAGTGGCCACGGCAGTGTGAAAGAAGGAGGAATATGTTATAGAATATAAAAAACATAAAAAGTCCGCAGCTGCGACCGCACATTTTGTTTTTAAAGAACAATGGCAAGTTCCCATACAACACTTTATTTGAAATCGATTCGAAGCGTCTATGTACAAAAAAATGTTAAAAAGAAAGGGGTTCTATTACTTAAACATAATCATCAAGAATTTTTATTTTAGGAGGCCGTAAAAAAAAGATATGAACATTGTTTACATTTTAAGGTTATGTTAATAGAAAACAACTTTGTAACTACACAAATGCATTAAATACATTAAGATAAGGGGTAGTGATGTGCAAAAAGCATTGATAGGATATACCTAGACTGATTCAAGATCAGTGTCTAGACTTGATAAGTACCTAATATAAAAAAATCAAAGTTCCATCACGAAATAGGGATGTAGACTATGTGGGATTTATGTAACCTTTTTTCTTTCACAATTTTATTGAGTTTTAGAGCCCTGCCTCATTAGGAGGCCATCGGGACGTAGCTACCGTACAATATATTTTGAAATGTATGGTACCTACCTAACTCACTAGGCCCCGGTTTGGCAGCCATCGGTACATTTCAATATAAACTGTTTGGATACGCAGCCGGCAACGTCGCCATGGCGAACAAGTGAGGCAGGGCTCTTAAGATTAGACGACATAGCATGATGTTAGATCTCTCTAATAAATAGGTACAAGTCAGTTTTAAGTACCTACCCACTTGCTTTTGCAGGAACTAGCTTTTGCCCGCGTCGAAGTCGAAAATTATCCCACGGGAACTCAATGCCGGGATAAAAAGTATATCCTATTCCAGGTTATGTTCTGTGTGCCAAGTTTCATTCAAATCGGTTCAGTAGTTTTTTCGTGAATGCGTAATAAACAGACAAACAATTAAACATTTACTTACATTTATAATATAAGTAAGGATAATGATATGGGATCACAGCCTTTTGAAGATAAATAAAAAAGTTGTAAGGATTTTTTAACATTTATTGATCTTCCCTAATAACTATATTATCTAAGAACTCTGCAGTTGCTGATATATTGTTCTGATGCCTGGCCCATCCTAAATACCATACAAGAGTCATTACATGTGCGCAACAACCTACAGTACGCCGACCAACTAAACAGTTACAGCAGTATTCTACTATGCCTAATCTGCCGGAAATATTATTATCAATTAAAATATAAACAAAGTACTGCTTTCTTGACATGTGCCGTGATTTAATTTTACCTCGTATTAAGGTTGTTTGTTCATTAACTCTTAAATTATATTCAGAGGAGTTAAAACGTTCACTGCATACTTCAATCCTATATCCGCCATGGAAACGTATGTGCTCGCCGTAGTATGAGCGAGCTTGACGTATTTGATACGTTCCCAAGGCGAATAAAATCAAGTCTCTATATTCTAAGAGAGGAAACACCAAAACATTGTTTCGGTCTGCAGTAATGCTCTGGAAGTTGGCTGATCGTCGGTTCATATTATATTCTTCTATCATATTTGCCAGATTATTTTCTAGATTTATTCTCTGACTTATAATATTTAATATTTCATTAGCATATTCATTGTTTTTAAGGCGAGCACCAAACTTATTTAATAAAGCCGCTGCTATCTGGAAGTTCTGCATCATGTGTGGTAGAGATTTATGGCAATACTCCTGTCTCAATATTTTGTAATCTCTTTTAAAATACCCATTTACAACCTCTACCACCCATCGACAAAGGGTGATGCAGCGGCTTCGATTTGCTTGAGCTGTAGTCAACTGATGCTCGCGTTCCAAAAGAGAATCTGGCACATATGTGCAATAACCGCATTCTTCCAAAAGACTAATACTGTCCCTAAATCCTCTATCTAATATAAAAGAATCATTCTCTCTGAAATATAACCTAAGAGAAGATGTTTCACTATTGAACAAAGATAACATTATGTCAGCATCTGAGGTTGTGGCTTTGTATGGACCAAAACAATCGACAATATAACCATCACTAGCGACTATTAAAAATGGTTTTAACAAATTCCTATATTTGTGAAGCGAATAAGTATCTTTTTGAAACATGTAGTTGGAACTTTTGTTTATGTATATATATGTACCATCACATATTACAATTACATTATTTTCAGTTCCATATAATCCATTTGGGATAGTCAAATTATGACTTCTTAGCTGTTCCCGGGGTAAATGTGTTATACCTAGATATCTAGGTACAAAGTCTTGCACAAGCACCTCCCGAACTCGATCCATTATGTTTTCTAAGCTACGACGTGGCTTTTGCACTAAAGTTGCAATCCGCTCATCAGAGTCTCCTGATCTCATCTTCATTAGCAAAGACACGAGGCCCAATTTTCCTCCACTGATTTCTGAAATTCTTGGAACTTCTTCCAGTAAAATATTGAAGTTTGGTTTAGAAAAACCTACCCAATATTCAAAAATCCTTTCATCCATTTCTTCAATATTATCAAAATCTAAGGTAGGATTAAATGCGTTTACAAATGAAAATATGTGTTGCACCTGTTCTGCATTGAAAGTGTTTATGCTATGTTCAGAGTCATACAAACTGTCCCAAGAGTTTCGAGATAAATGGTCATCACAAACTCGAGCTAATTTTGGCAAATAATATTTGTGATTGGTCAAGATAATTGCACGCAATTGGTCCGATACACCATGCAATGTACCAATATTATTGCATTCTGTAAAAACGCAATGATTACCAGTGTTGGCTGCCCTCTTATAATCTGGTAATATTATACTGTCCATTGACCTGGCAGTCTGTTCGGCTTGAGGATTCTCTTGCAGTTCATTATCCTGTGTGACATCTTGAGTTTCAGGCATTCTTTCGGGTACTCTCATTTCATCAACACGGTTAGCACGAAGAGCTTCTCTCTTAGTGCGCAATGACAAACCTTATCTGAAGGTGACAGCTGAAAATGAAATAAAGGAATGTTTTTGTAATCAAATAATTACTCCATAATTGATAAAAACAGATAATTTGTATTAGATTGCTTTAAAAGAGACACCAATAGACCTATAAAACCCTTTAGTAATAAAACACTGCAAAAGCTTTTATTATTTAATAAATACTAATTAAAGATGAATTACATACCTGACGTGGTTCTATTTTTATTTGGATAATATTTATCATGTTCTGTTGTAGTTCAGTCGGGCTACCTTTTAATATTTTGTCACTTTGCCTTCGTAATAATGAACATCCACACAGAAGGCACACATTTCTATGGCCTCGTGGACACGGTCCAGCTTGTTCACCTTCATTAGCATCTTGCTGCAAACTCTGATTTACTGAAGCCATAGCGAGTTCCCAACATGCTTCACAAACATAATCATCATCAGTAATCTAAAAATTAAGCAAAGCAATTATTACTACAGGCAAAGAAAACGCATCACACTACATCTAGATAGACTAATGTTACTGAATTTTGTAATATTTTAAACTGCTTTGAAAATCCACTGAAACTTACTTACGCTAAATTGGTAAGTAAGTATAATAATGTTTAAAAACTCACGATTTGTGGATAAACCCAGTTGCAGAGCAAAGTACAAACTCTTGTGTTCTGATCTAAGATGCGATATCGCCGGAGAGTATTGACGCAAATGTTACAATTCACGGGCCTGCTACTTCGCATCATAACAAAATCTTAAGGCACAATCGAAGTCCGTGTAGAAAAAGCTATAGGTCCAGATGTTTTAAGCGCAGATAGTCCGTGAGAAAGCACAAGTCGTCGTATGGGGCAGCGAATCAAGTCCAGGGGGTAAGCGAGGGTCAAGAATAAGGATAATTCAACAAAAAACTGCGAAAACAACGAGAACACTACCAAACAAGCTTTTCGGAAAGAAAAGAACGTTGACAATGTCACAGACTATAGTTGGTGCCACGAGAAGATAGACTTTTTGCAAACACACATTCAGGGTTTCACAACCTTTGTTTCTAACAGTTGTTTTTGAGATTTTATGCCTTAGTGAACTTTTATACATACATACATAGTCTCACGCCTATAACCCCGAAGAGGTAGGCAGAGGTGTATTTCTACACCCACTTTTCGCCAGATATACTTTAGTCCCACGTAATAAGGGGCGAGCCTATCGCCGTACCGGGCACATTTCCAGACTCCGTGCTGCTACTGAGCATTTCGTGACAGAAAAACCCAATAACACTGCCCGACCCAGGAATCGGACCCGGGACCTTCCGATCCCACGCGCACATTTATGCCGCGAGACCAACGAGGCAGTTGTATAGGGTTTGATGTCGAGTTTTCCGTCTCTACGCAAAGATGGTATGTGCATCGTGTTATCCCTTAGTCACACACTTATGACACCCACGGGTAGATAGGGGGTGGTGACAGTTGTATTCTATGCCGTCAATCACACGGCTATATAGTGAACTTTTGTGCTTTTTGAACAGTAGTTTTTTCGTTTCAATGCTCAATTATGCTACTAAGTATTCGAATTTATATTTTATTATCTATGACTTCTTGTCGTGACTAATTTTTTTATTATTTTACAAAAATAAACATATTTTATTTTGTGTTTGAGTATTCGAATTTCCCGGAAGTATTTTCATGAATTTGCCAATATTTTTAGTTTTTACACGTAAGTAATTCTGTAAATGCAAGACAATAAAAGAGAGCCATTATGTCAATAATAGAGTACCATGTTTGTACTACAAA